>QXCR01000225.1:0-36038 GCA_004380135.1 Stemphylium vesicarium
TAGCTTCAAATGAAGCAGATGTTCAACTTGCTATCTTATCTATTAATGCCAAACAACTCAGAGGCAACCGTGCTGCTGCTGCAATGTACAGCGTAGCTGAAACAACGCTCCGCCGCCGACGCGCTGGCACGCTTGCTCGACGCGATTGCCAGCCCAACTCAAGGAAGCTTACCCAGCTAGAAGAGCAGGTGATTGTTGGCTATATACTTGATCTGGATCAACGTGGATTTTCGCCTACGTACGCAGCTGTACGTGATATGGCTGATAAGCTGCTCGCTGCGCGCGGCGCAGGCCAGGTTGGACAGAAGTGGCCAGCCAACTTTGTCAAGCGTACAGACAGTCTCACGACGTGTTTCAACCGAGCGTACGATAGGCAGAGAGCTCTATGTGAGGATCCTGTGCTGATTAAGAGCTGGTTCGATCTAGTAGAGTAGACAAAGGCTAAGTACGGCATCTGCGATGAGGACGTCTACAACTTCGACGAGGCTGGCTTTATGATGGGCAAGATCACGACTTAGCTTGTCGTGACAGCGTCAGAGAGGAGACGCAGGCCAAAGGCTATCCAGCCAGGCAATCGCGAGTGGGTAACAGCAATCGCTGCGATCAACGCTGCTGGCTGGTCAGTCCCGCCGTTCCTCGTCTTCGCTGGCCAGTATCACCTGTCTGCCTGGTATGAGGAGAAGGATATCCCACGCGACTGGGCGATCGCAGTTAGTGACAACGGCTGGACAAATAACGAGCTAGGAGTAGAGTGGCTAAAGCACTTCAACGCTCACACAAAGACTCGCGTTATTGGTGCGCGTCGCCTGCTCGTCCTTGACGGCCATGAGAGCCACCACTCTCTTGAGTTTCAAGAGCTCTGCAAGGAGAACAATATCTACACGCTCTGCATGCCGCCTCACTCATCCCACCTGCTGCAGCCTCTTGACGTTGGCTGCTTCTCGCCGTTGAAGCGCGCGTACAGCCGCGAGATCGAGGCGCTGATCCGCCACCACATCAACCATATCACCAAGCTTGAGTTCCTGCCAGCCTTCAAGGCAGCCTTCAATCAATCCTTCACGTCAGCCAATATCTACTCAGCTTTTCGAGGTGCAGGCCTTGTTCCTCTCCAGCCAGACGTTGTCCTATCAAAGCTAGACGTGCAGCTCCGTACGCCTACTCCAACTGCTCTACCAGAGGCTCCCTGGGAGGCTCGTACGCCGAGCAACGTACAAGAGCTTGAGGCCTAATCAACGTTAATACGTAATCGCGTTTGGCGGCACAAGAGCTCATCGCCTACCTCTATTATTAAAGCGATTAATTAGCTTAAGAAAGGGGCTAAGGTTATAATACTCTTAGCTAAGCTAATACGCGATTAGATTACTAACCTTAAGTGAGCTAACGAGATAGCGTTAGCGCGTAAATAACGTAAGAAAAAGCGTATATAGAAGCGAGGGACCTTAATAAAGAGAGAGGGGGAGGATATACTCACTTAACGCGAGGTTGAGCAGCAGATTTCTCGTGAAGAGCGTTAAGGAGGAGCGCGATTAGGCCTTAGCCGCCAGGCTTTGGCACGCTGCACGAGGTGCAGGGAGACTAGCCACAACTTACGTACATGCAAGAAAGATACTTAAGATACTAATTAATCTACTATATAAATCTATATATATTATCTCTTAACGTGGCTCTAGTGTACGCTTAAATGGGCGCAGAAAGTTGGTGGGGTGCGCCGCTCGCTTGCCTGCGCCGCTCGCTTGCCAACCATGTTATATTCTTTTTATCTTAACTAGTATTATAGTTAACTCTTTTTAATTAATCTTCTAAGAATTTTTTCTACTTCTTAAACTTTTTTACCTTCTATAATAATCTTTAGTAATTTAATAATATTATTATAATTATCTCTAGAATTCAATTATTCTAAAAGAGATATATAGAATATATTATAAATACAATAGTTAGGTAGTAGAAGTAGGTAGTATATCTACGTTCTAACTACGCTTTATATATAAAATAGCTTAATAAACTTACTAGAAAGCTTTTTACTAAGTTAGTAGGCTAAGTTGATATATTTTATATTAAGAAGTATAAGATCTCTCTTATAAAAAACTTCTAGTTTATATTTCTTATTATTGTTAGGAATATAAATAGATCGATACTGGATTCACCTAATGTCACATAGTACGGCTTGTAATAGTCTACATTAACTAGAGACGATTCGCTATTTAGCTATAATAGCAAAGAGTAAGCCTATATAGCCCTTACTAACTTAGTAAGGGCCATTTAAATCTATCTACCTAATAATATCCCTCTTCTTTAGGAGTATCGTCCTAATACGCCTATAGTAGGCAGTTTCGTGCTGTTATAGGGCAATATGCTAGATAGGGGGTGGTTATAGTGTTAAAGGGCGATGTAGTGCATGGGGGAGGGCGTCTCTCACCCGCTCTACACTCACCTTCACCTATCACCTTCACCTCGAAGAATCTTCGACGAGAAAATCAGGGTCCAGCTGCCTACACTAGCGCGTTAGCCCGTGCTCTGGGCTGTTATCAGCCGTTCTAGCCCATCGTATCTGTCTCTCACCTCCTCCTTACTCCGTCTTGTAAGTATTTCCGCCTTTCCTTGGTTGGCCTCAATAGTCAGGGTACAGGCCAAAAAGCCCCATTTCGGCCCAGAACTAGCTATTAGGGGTGACTTTAGGTCGTCCAAACCTAATTAAAGCTAATAAATCTAGACCCGCCTAGCTAACCCTACTACTACTAACTACAGGATATTAGCGCCCTTTTCGCCACTTATTTAGTCGTCTTAGCCTATTACGGGACGTTATATCCAACTTTATTAAGGCTAAGGCTAGTAACTATTATATTAATAACTTAGAGATTACCTATTAGTGCTACTAGAGGTGCCTCTAAGGTTTCTACGACGATTCCTTTCATTTAAATAGAAAGTACGGGTGCATCTTTCCTATACTTACTAATAATAATAGCTAAGCCTGCTTTAAATTAAGGAAGCGTCTATTACCCAACTCTAACCTTGAGGTATAGACTCTGCAGTGTGGCCGCTACATGCTCATGAACTTGGAGTGTTTAGCCGTAAGTTGTCCCATGTTCCCTTAGGAGGGCCCATTGTGCCTCCTCTAGGTCACTCCGGGCCGTTCTAACCCATTATAGCCTCCCGAAGAACTAGCCGTCGACTTCGCCAAAATTAAGGAAAAGATTAACTATCTTAATAATAATATTAGTAATTAAACTAATCTAGACGACACGAGTCTAAATCTAGCCTTTCTTCCTCTAAACGCTAATAAGAAGAAGGTAGTAAAGATAGTAATATTCTAGGAGACTAAGAATATTAAGTACTAACTTACTAAGTAGGTGCCTAGAAAGTCCTATAATGCCCTATTCTAGGCTATTACGGGCTATTCCTACTAATACTAGAATAGCTATGCCTAGCTTACTTAGGAAAAGAGTAAGCTATATAATAGTAAGCTCTTAGCTACTAATAACCTAAGATTAGGAATTTATCCCCTAGAAAATTTAAAGTCTAAAAATAAGACTATTATTAAGACTAGATTCTCTAACGTCTTTAAGTCTAAGAAGATTTAAGAAGAAGTCGCTAGCCTATAGAATAGTAGTAGATTACTCGTAAAGCGCGTAAGTAGATTATAGCCTTCTATTTTACTCTATTTTAGCCTATTCTAACTTCTAATAGGCTAAGACTACTAGTAAGACGACTATTACCGCAATTAATCTATAAATTTCTAAAAAGAGGGCCTATATTAAGGCTATCTAAAATACTTATATAGCTTTAGGAACTACTTTTACCTAGAAGACTATACTTACTAAGAAGAAGAAGAAGCTAGAGAAGGAGATTACTACCCTTAAAAAGTAGAAGTAGGTGATTTTGTGTTAGCTTGGGTTGGTATAGGCCGTATCTGGGTTCTTAGGCTCAGGAAGGGTGCTTCTGCCTTGTAACGAGCCGTATTGCGCCGTAATGAGCCGCTAGCATGTGGAGTTTGCTTTGAGATACCCGGCAATTCTGCCATTTGAATGAGAGAGGATTACGATTTCCAACTCATGAACTTTTGTGACTTTAGCAATCTTTCTTTAAGTCTATGTGCTGCATTTTCCTCTATTAGTCTGAAGGGTTCTAGCCCTTAAGAGACTAGAATAGATCTTAATAGCCTATTCTAACCTAAAGCACTATTAAATACCTTAAAAAACCTTTCTTAGGGAAATAAAGTAAAGGTATACCTTAGTTTATATTAAAATAGCTTATTATAGCTTAACTTATCCTCCTTCTTTACGTAGTCGCCCTTATCTACGTCTTATAGATACTTTATTATTAGATTTTTTTCTTTACTAAATACCCTTTTAGTCCTAAAAGCTTTTTAGAGCGTTACTTAATATATTTACTCTTACTTTTTAAGAATTTTCTTCTTCTAAGTATTCTACTTATTTAACTAAATATTCCTATTAGTTATCTTTATTTTATTATCTTTTTATAATGCGTTCTACTTTATAGACGTTATTACTAGTTTCTTTTAGTATATCTTAACTTAGCACGTCTTAATATAAAATAGGGCCTTTTAGGTTATAGGGCTCTAGAAGGGACGCATAAAATACTAAATAAATATTTTTTAACTCTAGTATATTAATTCTAAAGGCTAATAAGTCTATCTAGGCTATAATAGTGCCTAGTCTAAGAAATTTTTAGTTAAACTTCTTCTTAAATCTTATAGACTTAACATAGTAGTTTAAGACTAAGATTTAGTCTCCTACCTTAAAGAGAATAGAGGCGCGATGCTAATTAGCGCGTAATTTTTAGTAGTCGTTTACCGCTTTTATCTTTCTTTTGCACTCCTGCTGTAGGTCGAGGACCTTTGCAGCAAGGCTGAGCGCTAGGGGGCTTTCCCCATCGCCCTAGGCCATATCGGGCCAGTCCGCACTACGAGGGTCCATCCCGTGGTAAGCTTAGAAAGGAGTGATGCCTGTGGTCGAGTGTATGCTGTTATTATATGCGTACTCCCTAACTAATATCTATAGAGCCTAGTCGTCTTGTTCTAGTGTATAGTAGTAGCGTAGATACTACTTAAGAGTCTAGTTCTATCTCTCCATTTATCTATCCGTCTAGGGGTGGAAAGCTAACGTAAAGACTCTTCTTAAGTTTAAATAATATAAGAAGGTATCTTAGTGTTTTAAGTTTATTAGAGGACTATAGTCTAATATAATGCGCTTTAGAACACTGTAGAGTTATATAACTTTACGTATCTAGGCCTAGACTAAGTTAGAACTGTCCTAGGCCGCCTAGGCTGGTATATAATAGGCTATCTTAGTAAGTCTATACGCGATTACTAGAATTGCGTTATATACTACTCTAGAAAGCTTACTTAGCGGTAGCTTCGTAATAAAGTCTATTATTACCTCTTCCTATAGTCTAGTTAGTATAGGAAGGGGCTCTAGTAGGCCGTAAGGCTAGTGCCTTATAGAAGTTAACTTCTTATAGATTAAGTAATCTTTATAGTATTACTTAATATTCTTATATATACTCTTCTAGAAGTAGTATCTCTATAGCTTCTCTAAGGTATGTCTTATACTAAAGTGCCCTACTAAGAGGTTATTATAGTATTACTAGATAGCTTATAACTTCTTCTCTACTATAGTAGAGGTCTTTATCGCGGTATAGGCTATTCTAAGCTACTCTAACTTAGATTAGTCTACTTTATCTTATAACTTATTAGAAGTATATAAAGAGTCTATATCTATTTTATTCTATTTCTCTACGTTCTAAGGTTTAAGTAAGTAAGTCTTATTTACCTTCTTAAACTTTATAAGGGCTTTTACTAAGGTAGTCTACTTCTTAGTACGCTTAGCTAATTATATAATAATAGCTACTACTAAAGCTAAGCTCTCTACTCTTAGCTATAAAAGGTTTCTTATAGATTCTATAAAGATTTTATTATACTTTTAAATTAGCTTCTATATCTTAGCTATATAGTCTAGCCTTCTTAAGGGGCTATCTATAGAGTTTATAGCTTTAGGGCGGTAGGTAATAGTTGTCACGGCGCTGGCTCAGATAGCTAATGAGAGCGCGCCAAGCTGCTAAGCGAGCAGCTGCGCGATCACTGAAATTCCTGCGCGAACACGCCCCGTCGTACGCTCCTTGAGCTACGTCCTTGTCTTAGCCTGACCCTGTACTGTCAGCGTTACGTAGTGAATACACCAATCACGTGCACCTATCTTTTCTGCCTGCCGACCCCGTGACAATAGTAAAGTTAAATCTAGAGAGCGTAATATAGAATCTTACGTGTCTATAGTTAAGCGTCTTAGTCTCTATAAACTATTTTAGGTTCTAGTGGTCTATATAGAGCTTAAAGTATATGCCTTCTAAGTATTAGCGCTAATATTTTAAACTCTTTACTATCGCGAGCAACTCTTAGTCGTGTATATCGTAATTGTACTCTGCTGCGATGAGTTTGCGCGAATAGAAGTCTATCGGGCGCCATTGGCCTTTTCCGTCCCCTTCCGGGACGTATTGGCTCAGGATGCCAGCTATCGCCCCACCTAAGGCGTCGACTTCCACTTTTGTCTTCCTACTTGGATCGAAGTGAGCCAAGATTGGAACGTCAAGAAAAGAATTCTTGAGGTTCTGGAAAGCAGTCTTCGCCTCTTCCCCTAGAGAGAGAGGCTGGCTTTCTTCCTTCCTCTGAAGGAGGCCGCCTCTGGCCGCTTCTGGGCCCTTCTAGGTGAGTTTGGTAAGGGGTAGGGCGAGTTAGGAGAAATTGGCGATAAACTACTAATAGTAGTTTATAAAGCTGATAAATACTCTAATATCGCGCACTATGCGCGGCTTGGGCTATTTCTAGATTGTCTTAATCTAATCTTAGTTAATCTGAACGCTATCGGGCGTTATAATGTAGCTAAGGTACTTAGTGCGCCGTGTATGCCACTCGCACTTCGGAAGTTTGAGGTACAGCTTCGCCTTACGCAACCTACACAATACTTCCTTAACGTGTTCTATATGTTCTTCTTCCGTGTTAGGGAAGATTAGGATATCGTCTAAGTATATAATATAGGTTATATTAACTAGTCCTACTAGGACTTAGTAAATATACGCTTAGAATTAAGTAGAAGCGTTTATAAGGCTAAAGGTATTATAGTATACTTAAAAGAACTATATCTTATATAGAAAGCTATCTTCTATTTATTACCTTTCTAGATTCTTACTCTATAGTAATGTAAGGGGCTAGCTCTAGGAGCACTCAAGGAGTAGATAGCCGATGGCAAGGCCAGGTATATAGTGGTTGTATTCGATAAGGAGCTATTAGTCTATCTACGCTAGTGTTTATCTACCTATTAGATAAATATTAGTCTAAAGTAATCTAAGCGTCTATTAAATATATCTACTAAGATTCTATTAAGAAGCTCTACTAAAGGGCGTTTAGCCTATTATAATACCCCCCCCCCTTTAGGGGTCTATCTATTTTCCTCCTAAAAACTATCTAGGAGGCGTCCTTTAGCGTCGCGGTGTGGTGCTATATAGGATAGCTAGTAGTCTAGGGCTTTTGTATTCTTAAGTAGCTAGACTAGCTTAAATATTATTTAGTAGTATCCTCTCTACTTAACTTTATATTTACGTTTAGCTCCTCTTCTAACGTAGCGTTTCTATTCTACTATAATATCTTCTACTATCTATTTATCCTCTCCCGCTACTTATAACGCTAGCGGCTAGGAACTATCTACTTTTTAGCTTAGTAGTAGGTCTAAACTTACGAGCTTAATCTAGTTAATATAGAATACTAAGTAGAGACCTAGAGGCGTATCTAGCTTAACTAAGTAGCTATTTATTACCTCTAGTACTATATACTTAGTATTTTTCTAGTCTAGCTTCTTTAATATCTATCTAGTACTATATTACTAGTCTAAGCGTAGCTAAACCTTATCGCCTACATAGTATTATTAAGCCTCTCGTCGCGACTTGTTTGCTTGTCGTTCCTGCTCCTACTACGCGCTCGCTATACTTGCTTAGGCTAACTTAAGGACGCTTTAGAGTTTTGAGACGATCTACTCTACTTTCCCATTATCTAAGTAGTTATTAGGTGTACCTAGGGGCAGCGCTCGTTCCTCTAGCGTCTATAGCTGTAATAGGTCCACGTTATAGCTATATTATAAGAAGAAAGACAATACACCTATCAACGTCGCGTCCCTACCATTAATCGCGATTTAAGCTATTAGGTAGAGCGTGGCCTAGTCTATCTAAGCCTAGTTTGTGAAGGATTAGATATAGGCTTCCTAGACGCTATTTATTCTCTCTATAGCGCTATCTATCTAGAGGTAGTACGCTATTAATAGCCTCTAATTAATCTTTAGAATCTAGTAGATTCGTTTCTATAGTTTACTAATAAACTAGTTCTCTTAGTCTAATATAATCGCGTTAGATAGCTAGTAGTATATAACTACCCTTTTAATAAACTTCTAAACTACTATATCTATTATTATATTTAGTAAGAGAATAAAGATTACTCTTTTACTTAGCTAGTCTATTACTACTATAAGGCTTATTATACCCTTACTCTTAGGTAGTCTCTCTACGAAGTCTATAGAGATCTCCTTTTATATCTAAGTAGGTATTAGAAGAGATTTTAATAACTTTTATTTCTTTTCTCTTTATAGCTTACTTCTACTATAAATGTTATAGTTCCTAATATATCTCTAGACGTTATCTACTATTTCTAGCTAAAAGTAGTCTCTTATAAATATCTTATAGGTTACCTCTCTTTTAGAGTAACTTATAATAAGAGACTTATAGGTCTCTTAAATAATCTAAGTATATATTATCTTATTTTATAGTACTTATTTTCTCTCTTAGTATATTAATATTCTATTATTAATTATATATTCTATAATAGAATACTTTAGGCCTAAGCTTAGTAGGAACCTTCTTTCTTTTTACTTAATTACTCTCTTTACTTCTTAGTAAGTTTTATTATTCTCTATTATAATAGCTTATAGCTCCTTAAGCTAATTAGAAGTAATAATAGCCTTACTCTAAGCCTCTTACTCTAAGTAGTTATTAACTAGTAGTAGATCTAGTTCTACTATAGTTAGGCTTAGGCTAGTATATATTACTAGTATGTTCTCTAAATTCTTTTTAACTAACTTCTTATAGTAGGACATAGTTAGCTTAAAGACTTATATAAGGCGCTTCTATAAGCGCTTATTCTTTACTCTTATAGGTAGATTTTATTCTCTTTATAAGAGTGCGTCTACTCTAAT
The DNA here is from genome assembly GCA_004380135.1 of Stemphylium vesicarium. Lineage (NCBI taxonomy): Eukaryota > Fungi > Ascomycota > Dothideomycetes > Pleosporales > Pleosporaceae > Stemphylium > Stemphylium vesicarium. Next base: position 9,249 of record QXCR01000225.1, read on the forward strand.
ATTTTACTTACTTAGGCGGTATAATATCTCTATATTATAGTATCCTAGTAAGAGAGACTATTTTATTTAATACTTATTTAATATTCTAGATCTTATAAAGTACTTTAAATTCTTATAATTAGTAATTACTTTAAACTTAATAATTAAGCGTAGTTTAGCATTCTACTTCTCTAAGTAGTAGACTACTATTAGTAGTTTCTTATTATAAATCTTATAGTTATACTTATAAGAGTTATTTTTTTTTAAGAAGTATATATATAGTCTTAAGATACTATTATTTCTATATTAAGAAAGCACCCCTCTTATAGCATATTCTAATAAGTTATACTTTAATACTATCTTTTTATCTAGGTTAAAGCTAGCTAGTATAGACTCTAAGATAAAGACTTCCTTTAGCTTCTTAAAGGCTAATTACTCTTTAGGGCCCTACTAGAAGGTTATATTACTAGTAAGCCTAGTAAGAGGCGTAGTAACTTAAGTAAAGTTCCTAATAAACTTTTAGTAGAAGTTAGTAAACCCTAGAAATAACTTTACTCTCTTAATTATACTTAGCGCTTTCTATTTATAGATTATAGCTACTTTTATAGAGTCTATACTAATTTCTTTTTTAGCTTTAATAATAAACCTTAGGTACTTCGTAGACTTAACCTCGAACTCGCACTTCTTAATATCTATGTAGAGTCTAGCTATATATAGCCTACTAAGCACCTTTTAGACGTGCTCTTAGTGTTAGCTTTTACTTCCGTCCGTGTAGATTAACACGTCATTGTAACGAGGCTACCTCCCTCGTTATAGCTACAGCTAAGACCAGACTCGGAGTTAACCCTGAGTCGCTTTAGACCTAATTCTAACTTAGTTCTAACTTAGCCCTCTCTAGCCTATATATATTTAAGTCTACTATTCTCTAGATATAAATAAGTAGTTTTCTATAATTCTTTTATATAAGACTTATAGATATTAATAGATCTTAAGTTATAATTCTCTTACGCACTCTTATATACCTCTAAATAAGACTACGCTAAGTTTAGATCTTTTATCTTACCTACGTTATTATATTATTATAGAAAACTCGTCTTAGCTAGTAATAGCCTCTTAATAATATCGCACTACTATTTATTTTATTCTAATACGCCTCTAATTTAGTTTAGAGGTAAATATAGTTACTACTATTAACTATTTAGCGTAAATAGAATTCTATTAACTTCCTATTAACTAAAGCCTTTAAGTTTAGAACTTACTATCCTCTTACGATAGTATTACCTTTAGAAAAGCCGCGTAGATTGCGCTAAGATAGAAACTTAGAGACTATTAATAACCTACTAGGATTAGAGCTAACCGCTAATACTTAGTAATCTAATAAAATTATTAGGTCTAGCAAGATCTATAAGAAATTTAGTTTAGAGAACTACCTCTAGAAAGAACTAAGCTAAAGCGTTAGCTATAGTCCCTACTAACTCTACCTCTAATTTAGAGGTAAGCTAGAAAGAAGAAACTAAAATAACTAATAATACTAATAAGCTACTTAAAGAAATTAAAAGGCTTTAAGCTTAAGTTAGTTATTTAATATAAGAATATTCTATTCTACCTACTACTAAATTAGTCTTAATAATTACTTAATAATCTTATAATACCTCTAAAGTAAGATTCTAGTCTAAGTCCCTCTCGCTATCTAAAGTAAAACTATCTAAATATATACTAATAATTAACTACCTTACTAATAGGAAGGAACCTACTTTCTACTAATAGTAGGCCTTAATTAAGAATTAATTAGATATTAACTTAGACTACTACTAGAGTAAATAAGCTAGAATAGCCCTAGTTTAAGAATATACGTCTAGTCTAGTAAAAGAGTACCTAGAGCCTTAGTACTTATCTAAAATAGATAATTAATAGTTTAAGAACGCTAAGGAAATAATTAACTTACTTAAGTTATTCTTTATCTCTAGAAATAAGTAAGTAAAAAGTAGATTAGTATTCTACTATTTATAGATAGAAAAAGAAGAAATCTTTACCTCTTTTAAGGTAAAGTTTCTTAGTATAGCTATTAAGAGATTTATATCTAAATTAGAGTAGATCTTCTATCTTTAGAAAAAGATTATACCTTTACTATAAGTACTTAACTTAGGCTTCTAACGCTCCTAAAAAAACGAATTTATACTAATAATAGAGCACCTTACTACCTTTAATATAGAGCGACGTAATACCCCGCCTACCGCTACTTTAGATTATAGTAAGACCTCTTACTACTAAGGCTCTAAAAAGAGACTAACACTACTATTAACCTAATCCGCGGTATAAGCGACGGAGCAGTCCCGACCACTAACTATAGGATTGCGTACGACACCGTTCTAAGCCTCCTCTAGTATTAATAGAGCTCCCTTCTATACTCCTACTTCTTAACTATCTCTATTATTAGGTACTTATTATAACTATAAGAAGACTAATTACTTTTCTAAGAATTACTCTACGCCTTATATAAGAGAGATTAGAATAGAAGTTAAAGAGTAAGAGTTTATAGACGCAACTAAGTTTGCCTTAGAGACTAACTAGTTAGGAAATAAAGACGCCTAAGAAAACTCTCTATCTTAGGCTAGAATAAGTATAACCTAGCTAATATAAACTTATTAAACTTATTTAGAGGAAAGTATTTTTATGCCTTAACTATACTCTACTCGCGTAGCTATAGTATTAAGTTAAACTCTCTTATTAATATAGGCGCATAAGAATTTCTATTCTTAAACTTATCTATTACCTAGCCCTTATCTAAATCTCTTTAGATACTAATTTAACGTCTTCTATTTAAAATTCTAGTTAAAGGTTTTTAAAATTAGATCTAGATACCTATAGATAGCTATATCTAACTCTATATAAGAATTAATAGCTAAACTATCTATAATTACCTATTTATTATTATAGACCTAGATTCGTAAGATTATATTATTAGTATTAAATAGCTTAGATAATTCTAACTTTAGCTTAATATATATTAGAATTGTTTCCTCTAGCTAAAAGAATACCCTACTACTTATAATGTAGCCCCGCCCCTTCTTATAACTCTAGCATAACTAAAGTCTAGCTAGAATATAGAACTAGATATCGCTAGCCGTGACGCCTTATAGGAATAAGACGAGGCACGTAGGAACTAAAGTCTATTAATTAACTAGATTTAAGAAATTCTAAGAGTACCTAAGCTAAGAGATATTATTTCTTACCCTATTAACCCCGCTAATTCTCCGCCCCCTACTAAACCCACTATTACTCTAGTTCCGCCCTAAACCTCTAGATATTATCGCATTGCTTTTATCTTAGCTAATAGATTACACTTTAATATAAAGTAAAAAGAAAATAAGTTCTTTACTACTACGTTATATAAAATAGACTACGTATTAGAGTATAAACGCTCTCTTAGAGACGATCCCGATAATATAAACTTACTTCGCGACTAATTACTACCTATTTATAAGGAGTACTAAGACGTCTTTAGTAAGGCTACTACTAACTAACTCTCTAAGTATTAATTCTATAACTATAAGATTATCTTAATAGAACTTTTACTAAACGCTTATAGTGCCTTATATAAATAAAGTATTAAAAAGCTAGAAGTAACTAAGAAATATTTATAGAATAACTTAGAGAAAAAATTTATTAAGTATAATTAGAGCCTATTTACGTCCCCTATTCTCTATATTTATAAAGTAAATAGTAACCTTAGAGTCTATATAGACTATTAGAAACTTAACGCTCTTACTTATAAGAACGCCTATCTAATACCTTATATTAATAAGCTATTATCTTAACCTATTAAAGCTAAGTTCTTTACTAAGTTTAATATCTAAGCTACTTTTAACTAGATTTAAATAGACCCTAATTTAGAAGAGTATACTACCTTCTGCACTTACTATAGAACGTATAAATATAAGGTCCTTCTATTTAGCCTATATAACGGCCTAGCTACCTACTAATAGTATATAAATAACGTACTAGTTAATTACCTTAACGACTTCTATATCGTCTATCTAGACGATATTCTTATCTACTCTAAAGATAAGGTTACTTATACCCTCTATATTAAATAGGTACTAGAATAACTACGCTAAGTAGGACTTTATATAGATATTAAGAAAAGTAAATTCTATATAAATTAGATAAAGTACTTAGAATACGTCCTAATAAGTTAAAGTCTTAAGGTTAATTCTAATAAGGTATCTATTCTATAGAATTAGAAGCTACTAATAACTATTACTAGTATAAAGTTATTTCTAGAATTTACTAGATTTTATTAATAATTCGTACCAGAATTCTTACGCGTAGCTAAACTACTTATTATATTATAAAGTTCTTTAAAACTATTCGTATAGAGTTTAGAGTATTAATAAGCGTTTAATAAGGTAAGAGAAGCCTTACTTACTATTCTAACCTTATACTACTTCTACTCTAAACTAGATACGAGACTAGAGACTAACGTATTAGATAGTATAATTACTAGAGTCTTCTCTTAAAAGTAGCCTAATAGTAGTTAGTATCTTATAGCCTTCTATAGCTATTACCTAATAAGAGCTAAACTTAATTAGGAGATATATAATAAAGAACTCTTTATAATTATAACTATATTTACTAAGTAGAAAGTAGAATTAGTTTTAATATAGACCTAAATTAAAGTACTTTTAGACTATTAATCTCTAGAGTACTTTATAACTATAAAAGTACTTAACTCTTAATAAGTTTAATAGGCTAAAGAGCTTACTTAGTTTAATTTCTAGATTACCTATACTTCTAGTAAAGATAATGCCTAAGCTAATATTCTAAGCTATTATAAATAGAATATAGAGAACTTAAAAATAGCCTAAGTTAATAACTAATTATAGGTTCTTTTAGGACTATACTAATTATATTCTTAAATTAACGCTAAACTAGCTATAGTTTATATCGCCTATACTATAGTTTAAACTATTAGTCTAAACGTTATAGAGTCTATTAATAAAGTAATATCTCTTAATTCCCTATAACTAGTAGAAGCCCTACTTTAGAAGAATTAGATATTATTTATCTAAGAATAATTACTACTACTAACGTAGTACTAGATATATAACGGCCTATTACTCTTTAGCGACTACTTATATATTACTACTAACTCCTTCTTATATACCTACCTTATCCGCGAGATATATAATTAGGTTTTATCCGCCCACCTAAGCGCTACTAAAACGTACTAGTTACTAGTCTAAAAGTATTATTAGAAAGGTATAGAAGCTACTTATAAACGCTATATACACAACTATAGTGCCTACTATAGAGCACACCTAAGACAGACCTATACCTATAAGTTAATTTACCTACTACTAATTTCTAAAAGACTAATACAACACCTCTATATTAATTTTAAGGAATTTCCTAAGGATAAATCTAGTTACGACTAGATTATAGTCGTTATTAATTAACTATTAAAATAAGCTATCTCTATACCTTACTATAAGACTATTAACGCTAGAAGTATAGCTAACTTATTTATTTAATAAGTATACTAATTTAGCTATACGCCTAAAACTATTATCTTAGATAGAGGTCCTTAGTTTATGTCTAGTTTCTAGTCTAAGTTCTATTAGATTCTAGGCGTAAAAGTTAAGCTATTAACTAGCTACTATAAGGAAACTAATAGACAAACTAAGATTATAAATAAGTATATTAATTAGAGGCTACGACCCTTTATATTCTTCTATTAAGATAATTAGAGTATACTCCTATTCTTAATTAATAGAGTCTAAATATCTTTACTATACTCTACTATTAGTATATCTCTATACTAGATACTATATAGAAGTAAATTATAGTAAAGTTAGAATTAGCCTACTACTTCTAAGTATTAAATAATTACTAATAAGGTAAACTATAAGGATACTCTAGCCCTTACTACTAGGATATATAATACCTAGAAGATTGCTAAAACTAATATAGAGAAAGCGTAGGACTAGATAAGATCTACTATTAATTAGTACTAACGCCCTATAGACTAGAGTATAGGAGATATAGTCTTTCTTAATACCTAAAACTTATTATTCTTCTATCTAAGTTAAAAACTATCTAATAAGTAGATAGGCCTATTTAAGGTTATTAAATAGGTTAGAAACTCCTATTAATTAGAACTACTATCTAGCTCTTAGATTTATAACGTCTTTACACCTAATCTACTATATAAAGACCTTTAAGACTCTTTACTAGGATAGGAGCCTCTAAAACCACCTAGAACTCTAATAAATAGTATAGAAGAATAGGAAGTAGAAGAGATTCTAGCTAGTAAACTATATTAATTTACTCTTAAGTATCGCGTTAAGTAGATTAGGTATAATCTAGATTCTATCTAGTATAAGGCCTCTAACTTTATAGAATCCCTCTATAAGTTATAAGAATTTTATAAAAGGTATCTAAACTAGCTAGGCCCCCTATAAGCGCTTAATAAGTAGATTAAAGCTTAAGAGAAAAGTATAGAGAATATAGATTACTTAGAGGATAATTAAGTTAACTAGTAGTATAAGAGAAGATTACTATATAGTATACTATAAAAAGAATTCTCTCTAGCTATCTATATCTAATTATCCGCTCTTACTCCTTAAACGCCTTAATCGCCGCCCCTACTCTAGACTACCTCCGCGCCTAAATTGGAGAGGTTACTCTCTAACTCTACACCTACTACTATTTCCTTCCTCCCTTTCTTTTTCTAGCTCCTACTATAGCCCCTACCCCCGCGCTCCACTCACGTCTCTAAGGAGGCGACCTAGCTATTTAGAATAGAGACCTACTTAAGAATCTATCCTAAGAGATAATAACTAGTAGTTAATAATTCTAGAGTATCTAGGTCTTTCTTCTAAGCCTAAGTTACTTAGATATATAGACTTAATAACCTAGCCGCCTCTAAAACCTCTACTAAATCTACTATCTACTTATTATTACTATTAGAAAGTTCCTAATACGCCTCTAGTTTTTAAAGTAGAGCTATAAACTCCTTACTAACGTAAATAGAAATCTAGAGTAAGTAAGCTAAAGCACTATAGACTAGTACTAGATACTTACTAAGTTACACGAACCCTTCTACTTAGTGTAGTACGCGCACTTCTTAGATCCCCGCGAGGCAAACCGATACTCGACAATATGGCCTCTCGCCATGGCCTTGGCCGCCCGAAGGCACATGACCCGATGGGCCGCCGGCAGCGCTCCGACAGGGCAGCGCACAGGCATAGTGTGTGTGTGTGTTGTGGTGTTGTGAGATCTATACAGAGTGAGTAACCAAAACCTATTAGAGTAAAAGAACGTACATGTGTTATTGTCGTAAAGGATAAAGAAAGAAGGGCTTAAGGATAGAGAGAAGAACGTAGAAGTAGTAAAGTCGTAGGACAATTAATATTTAACGCCGCCTTTACCTTAATATTTAACGCCGTCTTTACCTTAATATTTAACGCCGCCTTTACCTAGATATTTAATACTACCTTTACCTAGATTTTAGCTAAATACTAGCTCTTTAAGGCATCGAACTATATATAGACTTAATATATAATAATTAAAAAATAACTTCTACTAAAATAATATTAAATAAATAGGGACATTTATTTTCTATAGAGGGGGGTAATATAATAAGGCTATCTCCCTTATTATAGCTATAGCTAAGACTAGACTTAGAGTTAACCCTAAGTTACTTTAGACTTAATTCTAACTTAGTTCTAACTTAGCCCTCCCTAGCCTATATATATTTAAGCCTACTATTCTCTAAATATAAATAGGTAGTTTTCTATAATTCTTTTATATAAGACCTATAGGTATTAATAGATCTTAGGTTATAGTTCTCCTACGCACTCCTATATGCCTCTAAGTGAGACCACGCCGAGTTCGGATCTCTTGTCTTGCCTGCGTCGTTACAGTCATTAAGGTAAGCTAAGTAGAAGTCGTCAAGGTACTCTCGCAGGGTCTAGTTAATATACCGCTAGAAGGTGCTTAGAGAGTTTGCCATACTAAAGGGGGTGACTAGCCACTCGAATAGCCCAAAGCGCGTTCTAAACGCAGTCTTCCATTTATCGCCTTCTACGACGCGAATCTTATAGAAGGCTGCAATAATATCTAGCTTAATAAACTATTTTGCCTTACTTAGATTATTAAGCGTTTCTTAGATTAGAGGAAAAGGGTATCTATTCTTTTTAGTAATCTTATTTAACGCCCTATAGTTAATATAAAGATGAAGGCCTTCTTCTAGCTTCTTCGCGAATAATACTAGCGCAGCTACTAGTAAGCTACTAACTTAGATAAATCCTTTTTTAAGTAGAGATATAAGCTCCTTACGCAAAATTAATAACTCTCCCCTAGATATACTATATAGCGGCCTCTATAGCGGCTAAGCGTCTTTTAGATTAAGTTTAATCTTATAGTCTACTCTTAGATCTCTATATAGAGATAGCTTATCTATCTCTTTTAAATTAAATAACTTATAGAACTCTTAGTACTAAGTAGGTAGTATTATTTTTATACTTATCTTTTTCTTAGATTATAATATCTTATTAATATCTATAATTAACGTAGTAAATACTTAAACTCTACTTAGACTTTTCTTATAAGCTAACGTAGTAAATACTACTATATTTACTTACTATAGCTTAGATAGTAATTTCTTTCTTTTCTCTATTTATACTTAGATATCTACTAAGTAGATATAGAGACTCTTCTTAGCTAAGCTAATAGATACCTTATAGTAATCTAACTAGCTCTTTCTTAGAATAACGTCTTCTTCTAGTATATTAATAATATATATATAGGTATTTTCTTTATACTTATATATTCTAAATATCTCTTAGATAATCTTAGTTATCTAGAATATTTTCCTATTAATTCCTTTAATTCTATAAGGGGGGATAGAGAAGCGCTTAAGATAGTTTTAGTTAGTAAATCTTTTATTTACTAAAATATAGTATAAGTAACTACTATCTATTAATACTATCGCGTTATAGATATTATTAATAATTACGTTAATAGTTAGTAATAGTATATATATATACTTCTACTAAAATTAGTTCTATTTACTATAAGTATTCTAATCTATCTTCTAAGACTCTAAGCTAAGACTTTAGCTTAGAGCTACTCTTTTCCTAACGTGCTATCTAAGTATTCTAAGCGCTTCTAGTCTTACGCTAGGTAAGCCTTCTATTTCTTAACTATCTCTAGGTATTTCTTAATAAAGTGCCCTTCTTTACTACACGCGTAATAGGTAAGGGTACTTCTCTTAGGTCTCTTCCTTTGCGTGTCGGCCTTATTCGCCCTCGTAGGCTCCTTGTAATGGGCTGAAGCCCAATCAGCTTGTTCCTCGATGGGATCTCGGTCACGTGCGCAGGGCGCACTGTTCACAGAATCCGGGTGAGCCGCTAGACACCCGGATTCTGCACTAGCGCGCCGGTGAAACGATATCCCGAGCCGCCGCCCCTAAATGACCTTCAGAGTGTAGCTATCCTTAGTTCCTTTCTCTATCGAATACAATCTTAGTATACCTGTGCGATAGCTCTCCGAGCGTAGCCCCTTACACTCCTAGTCTATTTCTTTACCCCAAGGTGTAGTCTAAGTATGCGTCAGAACCTCTCTTGCGTACGGTTGCGTACTCCTACTCGCTCTAGTAGCTAGTCCTGCGCGGTATAGGTTATCTACTGTCCTTACCGCCTTATAGACTAGCTCTTTAAAAGAAACGTCATTATTAATATTAGTAAGTGCTTCCTAAAGCTTTAGAAGAAGTCCCTTAATAAATATACTTTTCTTACTTGCGTAGCTAAAGCGTTCTTCTAACTAGAGCTTAAGTCGGTTAAACTCTATATAGTAATCCCGTATAGAACGCTTACCTTATTATAGGTTTAATAGCTAGTCGAGGGCCTTTAGTTTAAGGTAAGAGTTATTATACTACTAGTCTAAAAAGGTCTATAGGTCTTCTACTAAGCTATAGGGCTAGTTTTATTCTATCTATAGAAGTAAGACGTCTAAGACTTTATTAGTATATTTACTAACTATATAATTAATCTAGGCTATATTAGACGCGCCTATATAGTCGTTGCGCAGCTTAGCCTTCGCCTTATACTAGAATAATGGGTATCTCGTGCAGTCCCTATCGAACAATTCTAGGTGCGGGTACTTATTCCTACGCGCAGTAGCTTGGGGTGTTTCGGCAGCCTTGGGTGATGGAGGGGTAGCAAGGGCGGGCGAGGCGTCTAAGCGTCTATCGCCCTACTTCTATTCTAGCGCCTCTAGTTAGTTAGCTATTAGGCTTAATATTTCTATTATCTACGCTATTATTATAGCTATAGAGTTATAGTTAGCCTTTAGTAGGCTTCCCTACTTAGGTAAACTTTTACTACCTATTATCGCTAACCTCTTAACTACGGCCTTAATAGTAGGCCTAATCGTAGCTTCTTTCTAACTATTCTCCCTTCGCATCTAAGTAATCTCTTATAAGATCTCTTCGTCTAACACGCCTACTTAACTCTTTACTATCGCATAAGTAGCTAGCTCTTTCACATTTAGGTTAGAAGCGTTATTATCTATTATCTAATTAATTATTATACGTCTCTAGTACTATTATTATTATCTATTTTAATTATAGGGCTTCTAATTACTCTTTAATTAACTTATATAGGTAGTCTCCTTATAGCCTACTTCTCTATAATAAGAACTTAAGTAGGTCTTCTTATACGCCTACGTCTTTGTAGTACCTTCTAAGTAGTCTTTAGATATTTAAAGTAATCTTTACTAATTTAATACTAGACTTCTATTATAACTTCTAATAACTTATATCGCCTTTATACTTTTAATAGTTAGGGTTCTCTTCTATATAAGAGACGTTTAATTATAGCCTATATCTCTATTTAAAGATTTAATAGAACTTTAACTAAAGCTTATTTCTAGACTTATAAGTAGCTATTAGTAGACTTATATTTATCTTCTACTTAGAGCCTTAACTAGCCTTTAGTCTTCTATATAGTATTAATATTTAGGTCTTTAGCCTTTAAAGATATTATATAGAGCTTCTTATTAAGACTTACTTCTAGCTAGCTACTACTTACTTTACTAATTTATTATAACGCGTTAACTTTTAGTGACTACTTCTTATAAAGAGTCGCTAGATAGACTTACTACCTTATAGTAAATCGTCTAGCTATTATCTAAAGGCCTTTTATACTATAAATAATACTAATTCTATATAATAGGTTAACCTATACGCACGTAATAAAGTAGTAGTTAAGGAGCTTAATACGTAACGCGTTAATAGAGCTTCGCGGGGAGGCTCTATTAATTAGAATTAAATATAAAATATAAGAGGCTAGCTCTAAGAGTACTTAAGAAGTAGATAGCTAATAGTAAGGCTAGATATACTATAGTTATATTTAATAAGGAGCTATTAGTCTATCTACGCTAGTGTTTATCTACCTACTAGATAAACATCGGTCTAAGGTGATCTAAGCGTCTATCGGACGCGTCTACCGAGATTCCATCGAGGAGCTCTACTAAAGGGCGTTCAGCCCGTTACATATATATAGCCTAGTACTAGCGCTAAAAAGCGATCTATCTACTATAGATACTTCTATACTTTTTTACTTCTCTACTAGCTATTAGGCGTCTATAGTTATATACTACTCTTTATACTCTATACTCTTTTAAGTATCTAAGCTAGCCTATTTAATAGATAATTATCTAAGATAGTAATAAATTATAAGGGGCAGTTATAGGCAATAGTATTTGCTTTACACTGCAATAGAATAGTGGGGGATAGCTCTATATTACTATACTAAGGGGATAGTAGTAAGGAGAATAATTCTTGCCTCTCTTCTCTTGCGCGAAGCGTAGATTAAAAGTAGGTATCTTTACTAAGGCGCGAGTATAAGAAGTAAATATATTAGAACTAAATACGCCTAATTATAGGCCTTTAGCCTAAGTATTATAGAGCCTCCTCTTCTAAACTAGTATTCTTAATAGTCCTAGCCTTAATAAAAACTTAAAAACTCTTAAGGGGAGAAAAAGGAAAAGAGTGTCCAGATACTGTCTATCTATCGCGCGTCCCCGGTTTGTTTAGGATAATGTTGTAGTGAATGCGGATTTAAGAGGTAATAAACGCTATTTATATTATTATAATAAGTACTAAATATCGTTTACTTTACTTCTTTAGGTCGCCTACTTTATTATTATAGTAAGTATAGATAGTTATTTACTAATTTTGTCATAGCAACCATTTATTATATTATTATAATAGAAACTTTTTATTCTTACTCTCTTATTTAATACTACTATAATAATACTATTATACTCCTCTAACGCACTCTTAGCGCACGCTATACTCTTTATTATAGTTTATTATTTAAACCCTAAATATATTAAGAAATCCTACTTACGTGGTACTCGCCTATTTATATTTAGCGACCTCGAAAAGCGCGCTGACTAGGTCGCCTTAGTTGCGACTTGCACGCGCTGCGCTTAGAGTGTCGTTAGGCACAATAAGATGTGTCAGAAGTCGGAGCATCGCCGCTGCGAGCATTGCTCTGCTGGCAATCGGGGTGGCTGCATGTTACGACCCGAAGTCAAAACGCTTACGACCACGCCGCAACCACGCCGCAACCACGCCGCAACCGCGCCGCACGAGCAAGACCAGGATAGCGATCCTGCAAAACGCTGACTGTCAGCAGTCACGTGACCGATCACTATGCTAAGGACTATCGCTAGGAGCGATTACAACTACCGCGACTATTGCTAGAAGTAATTACGACTATTATAACTATTGCTAGAAGTTACGCCCTATTATTATTAGGAGTTACTATAACTATTATATAAGTATATAGCTACTAGATAGTATACTTTTATAGTTACTATATTTAACTTTAAAATCTAAGAATTAGTACTTAATTCTTAAACTCTTAAGTTATTTATTAATCTTTATATTATACTTAACTTATCTTATCTATTACGCGTCTAGCTTATTTCTAAGAACTAATTTTAGAACTCTCTAAGAATAGACCTTTATACTTTAAATACTCTTAAAATAAGTAATATAGTAATAGATATCTTAGATATAACTATAGACGCTACCTATACCTTAGTGTATAGTAATAAGTCTAACTTATATTATAGTAACTATAGTAAGCTTAAAGCTTAGCTACTCTAAGTTAATAGATACCTCTATATTAAAGAAAATAAGATTAATAATAATAATAAAGTTATATAGACTACTACCTTTCTTTATAGTAATATAGAGAAATAGTCTAACTCTATCTTATACTAATATATAAATAACGACGTTAATAACTAAAATAATATTAATCTTATTAATAACTAGAACGCCTTTAAAGCTAAAATAAAAGAAGTCTTTTTACTCTTTAAAGAATTAGTAGTTATAGAATAGAAGATTTAGAGGCTTAGATAGACTAGGTCTACTATTAACTATACGACTAAGTTCTAATATGTGAAGGTCCGTCCTTAGAGGGTCCTAGGGTTAGTTCTTAGGAATAAGCTAGGCGCATAATAGACGAGATAAGTTAAGCATAATATAAAGATTAATAAATAACTTAAGAGTTTAAGAATTAAGTACTAATCCTTAGATTTTAAAGTTAAATACCGCGACTATAAGGGTGCGCTATCTAGTATCTATATACTTATGTGATAGTTATAGTAACTTCTAGCGATAGTTATAATAGTTATAAGCACTCCTAGCGATAGTTGCGGTAGTCGTGAGCGCTCCTAGCGATAGTCCTTAGCGCAGTGATCGGTCACGTGACTGCTGACAGTCAGCGTTTTGCAGGATCGCTATCCTGGTCTTGCTCGTGCGGCGTGGTTGCGGCGTAGTTGCGGCGTAGTCGTAAGCGTTTTAACTTTAGGTTATAATACTATCTTCCCCTTCTAAGAATTTATTCTTAGATTACCTAATCTTAGTAGTTACTTAACTTATAAGTAAGGTTATCTTGCGCATTATTATAAGCTCTAGGGTTCGCTATATTATCTAATTTTTATAAATATTAGATTTACTTAGCTTAGAAAATTCTTAATACTAATTTTATTTCTAATAACGTAAACCACCACTGAGTGAGACAACCCACAGAGTGAGACAAAAAAGCTTGGCAGTACCAACTCACGTTACAACTCTTCAATTTCATCGCTATTAAACACAGAGCTAGCGTACGTCATGCTAGGATCTAATTCAGAAGATACCTCTATATCCTTTTTACACGTACGCGCGTTGTGCCTAGTCTTGCCACAGTTCCCACAGCGCCGTAGAGCTGGTTAGGCTCTTTCTTGATCACCACCACCACGAGTCTTCTTCGACCGCTCAGCGGCTATAGAGGCCTCTGCGGCCACCTGAGCTGCTGCCTCACCATACTCCATAGTACCACCTTGCTAGATCCGCTTACGTTTGCGCGATTTCCGCTTAGTCATTACTACTAATTGCTCTTTAAGCTCAGTATTCTAAGTAGATAGAAGTACAGCTTAATGCAGCATGTGCTTAGCACCTTTTACAAGCTAAGAGAAGCTACTACTAGCTATAACAGCCAACCGAGTAAAAGACTCGCGTACGAGCTTCGACTAAGATCCAAACTCATAGGTATTGCTTGGAGTCTTCGACTGCCACGGCGTCTCTGGGAGGAGGGGTTCTGGCGGGGTACGGAGCCGCACTTTAAGGCGATCTAACACGGCCTGCGCGTTAAGAGGGACAAGTCCTGATGCCTTAAAGGCCTTACGATAGTTCTCTATCGTAAACACGTTAAAAAACGCGTCTTTAAAGGCGGGGAGGAAGCCTTCTTTATTAATATAGAAGACGCGCTTGCGTGCCAAGTCTCGTACGCGCTAAGAGTACTTGCGCTTTAACGGCGAGAAGCAGACCACATCAAGCGGCTGGAGGATGTGCGATAAGTGAGGTGGCATGTAGAGGGTAAGAATCATATTTTCAAGGTAGTAGTCCTTAAAATTCTAGTTAAGGTGGCTCTTATGGCCGTCTAAAATAAGCAGCCTATACGCCCCTACCTTATACGCCTTTATATGCGCGTTAAAGTGCTTTAACCACTCTAGACTAAGCGCGTTATTTATCTAGCTATTCTTAGAGACTAAGAGCTTCTAATTGCGCGGTATATCTACCTCCTTATACTATATAGAGAGGTGGACGCGTCCTTTATAGATAATAAAAGGCGGGGTAAAAGACCCAGCAGCGTAGACGCTCTAGATAACTGTTACCCACTCGCGATCGCCTGGCTGAACGAGCGCAGGTCGAGTACGTCTCTCTACGCCTGTGACAACCTTCATTGAGCCAATAACACCCATCTGGAAGCCAGTCTCGTCGAAGTTATGCACGTCGTGGTCGTGTACGCCGTACTTAGCTTTCGTGTCCTCCACTAGCTTAAACCACGCGCCAATTGTCTCTGGATTCTCCTGCAGTATCCTCTGCCTATCTTTAGCTCGATTGAAGGCCATCTTGAGCTCAGCTGAGCGCGTTACGAAGCGCTCAGCCCAGTGCTTGCCTACAGGCTCACCACCGCGCACACCCAGCAGTTTATCAGCCATATCTGCCACCTCGCACAGCCGGGGCGCGAACCCTCGCGAATCGAGGTCGAGGATGTATTGTACGATCGTTTGCTCTTCAGTCGCAGTAAGCTTATATTAAGCGTGGCGAGTTTTGAGGCGTTGCGTAATTCTATTGTATCGGCGAGACAATGTTGCATGAGATACGTTATACGCCTCTACAGCGCGTTAGAGGCTTCGAAATTGGTGTGTATTATAGGTAGAAAGAGCAAACTGAATTCTACCTTCTTTATTAGATAATTGCGCGTTTTGTTGTTGAGACATGTCGTGTTAATGAGAGGGTTGGTGCTCTTGGCAGAAACTGTCTCACTCAGTGGGTTGTCTCACTCAGTGGTGATTTACGTTATTACTTATAATAAGTATTTTCTTAATAATTACTCTTATTATATTATGCTAAATTCGCCTCTTAAATGTGCGAAGTGCACGCGTCTTAGCTAGTTATATGTAAATATATTATAGGCCTCTTTAGATAAAACTCGCAAAGAGTATTAAGTAAAAGTGAATACGGACGAAAAGTTGTTATCTAAAGTAATTGCGCGGTTATTGCGCAATAAGAAGATTCTAGCGCAGGCTAATAAGCGCGCGTAAAGAAAAGCGCTCTACCTTGCGTCGGAACTAGAAGCGGAGGGTAAGGATGTCAATGCGCAGTTCTTAGATTGTCTAGCGGCGTCTATTAGTATCGCATATTCGCTAATAATGTGGTCTACCTTAGGTAGTATAGATAACGCGGTTGCGACTCTTAGTATTACTAGTCTTAGTAGCGCTAGTAGTGCTAGTAGTAATAATATAGGAGCTATTAGTAGTTTATAAGGTTTATATCTAACTCTTAGATATTATCACTCTTAGGATAGTCTAACTATTTAACTAGATATTCTTTACTATTACTTTATATTTAGTATGCGAGAATTCTCTTAACTTTAAATTTATTATCTTCTTCTATTTTATAGTAGAAGGATGTCTAGAGTAGTATTTTAGAGTCTACTAATTCTAATATATTAATATAGAATCTTAGGTATATTTTTGTATTAAGTAGAAGATTAAGTATATAAGTAACTAGTATCTTTTAATTAAGAATTAAAAATAGTCTAATCTTAACGTTATTAAGTCCCTTACTAGGTTATATAGTGCGAAGGTTCTTTATAAGTAGATAAACTTTATCCCCTCTCTTTAGCTAAGGTGCTATTTTTTATTTCTTATTAATATATAAAATACTTTAGCGTTATACCTTTTTAAGTTCGCGTTATAGCAACTCATATACTATTTTTAGCTTATTAGCTATGGCGATAGCCGCTTCTATTTTCGGGCTTGGTAATGTACGTATAAAGAGATTTAGGTGTCTCTTATAGTTCGCGTAGAATAGAGTTTGTCCTATAGACTCTAAAAGCTTATTATTATAGGCTATCTATATTATAGGTAGTAGTAAAATCTAGTTATTTTACTAGTAGTTAATATAGATCTATAGATAGGCTTTTATTATATAATTTATTTATTCTATTTATCTATCTATTTATAGCTAATAAGCTATTAATAGCTTTCTTTTAGTACTAATTATAGTAAGTAATACTATCTAAAAGTTTAAAGTAAAGAGCTTATTTCTATTACTAATAATTAACTTTAGTATGCTATGATACCTTATAACATAATTATTAATAACGTACGTAAGTTATACCGCTATAAAATCTTTACAAAAGGCGATATACTTAGCTTACTTCGTAAAATAATTAACTACTACAAGAATTGCGTTATATAATACTTTAGTAATAGGGTCTCTTAAGACTAGTAAGCTTATAATAAAGTCTATAGAGATGTCTAACTATAGTGTATTAGGTAGCTCTATTACTTACATTTCTCTATAGAGTGCGTAGGTACTATATTTAATCTTCTAATAGTCTACGCATTTAGTAATAAAGGAGATAACCTTATTCTTTATATATAGAAACTCGTAATTTTACTTAATAAGTTCTATTATTTAAGTAATACTAGAGTAACTATATATAGGGTCGTTATAGTATTACTTAATAATTACTTCTTATAATTCTTTTAGTACCTTATTAGTAACTTATATAACTAGGTTTAGTGTCTTTACTAATTTTAATAATCTATTTTTATAGCGTGTAAGTATTATAGATTTATTAATTATCTTTATTTCTGCGATATTATATCTACGGCTAAGAGCGTTAGCCTTACTATTATCTTTTCTTAGTATAAATATAATCTTAAACTTATACTATCTTAATTTCTATAATTATTAAACTTATTATTTATTAAGTACCTTAGTAGTTATAAATATAACTAAGTTCTTATAATCTAAGAATATTATAAGTTCTAAGTAACTCTTAGCGTATACTCTTTAATACTTTAGGTAGGTAATAATAGCTAATAGCTCTTTATTATAAATATTATAGTTCTCCTCTAGTCCTAAAAGCTTACGTAAATAATAGGCTATAAAATACTATTAGCCTTTATATAATTAGCTAGCATATCCTTCTAGTGCGAGATCTAATAAGTTAGTCTTAAAGCGTAGAGGTTACCCTAATTAGAATATGTAGAAGTATAGTAGCGTTATACTTATATTCTTAAGCGTCTAGAAGGCGTCTTCTACTTCTTTACTTTATATAAATAATATATCTTTTCTTATAAGTTTTATTAATAGAATAGTAATCTTAAAATAATTTCTAATAAACTATTAGTTAAAGTTTAGAAATTTTAGAAAGAATTATATTTCTTTAACTATCTTTAGTAGTAGCTATTTCTTAACTATCTTAATCTTTTTTTTACTTATACGTACTCTATTAGCTCCTATAATATATTCTAAGAAAGCGACCTCTTGTTACAGATAACAGCAGGTCGAATCCTTCGGTCAGGGAAAGCGAAGCTGGAGGCCAGCTGTCGCACGAAACGAAGGATAATAATTAGCGAGGGGCACGCAGATCACGTGACGTGCTATCCCGCTAAGGCTCGCCATCTAGGATGGCGGAGAACCATAGGATAATAGTATATAGATTACGTAATATGCTATCCCACTAAGATCTACTATCTAGGATAGTAGAGGTCCTTAGGATAGTAGGACATCCTAACTATCCCTAGGGAATAGAATAGATAGAATAGTAATAAGACTTAGTAATAAGAATATAAGTATAGAAAGATTTTATTATTTCTTTTATTATAATTAACTCTTATAGTTATATCTCTTATTTAGATTACTAATTAGTTATTCTATTATTTATATAAAATTAAATTATCTTTACCTAAATACTTATTATTCTACTTAGTTACTAAATAATTCTATAGGCCTACTACTATATATTACCTTACCTACCTTAGTATAGACTAGGAATAGAGAAGTATTACTAAACTCTATATAATACTTTAACTACTTATAGACTCTATAGAAGGTATTTACTAAGTACGCCTAATTAAGATTAATAGAATATTATCTCTATAAGTAACTTAAGGTAATATAGCTTAGGGGCTAGGACCCTTATAAGAGCTACCCTATAATAAAATACTTAACGTATTAGACTTAGATATAGAGGAGAACTCTAATATTAGGGAACTTAGGAATCTTAGGCGATAGGCCTATACTTAGGTATAATAGATAGCTAAAATAATAAGTATAATTAATTAGCTTATAAACTAGCTAATAGCTATATCTAATAAATAACCTACTACTATAAAGAAACCTAAGATAGCGCTACCTAAGAAATATAGTAGAGACTAGAAGAAACTATAAATATTTCTTACTTATACCTACCTATACTACGAACATAATAAAATACCTAATAACTAAGAGAAGATTCTTATAGTAAGTACGTATATAAAGAATAAGGCTTCTACTTAGATATAACCCTATATAGATAACTATCTACTTAACGTAATCTATAGAGAAGTAAAGATAGAGATATAAGCCTTATTTATAAGTTAGATAGAATTTAAATAGAAAATAGGACGCATCTTTAGAGAAGTAGATGCTAAGAACTAGGCTAAGAAAAAGATTACTCGCCTAAGGTAAACCTTATTAGTATTAGCATATATAGTAGAGTTTAAATAGCTATAAGCATAGATTAACTAGAATAACGCAGCGCTTTAAATAGTTTTTAAAGCAGGCCTAAAAGAAAATGTTAAGGATAGTCTTATGCACCACGATAAGCCCGAAACACTACACGCTCTAGTCGAGCTAGCCACACGCATCGACAACCAACTTTAGGAATAGAATAACTAAAAGAAATACTTCTAACCTAACGTGGCTAATATAAGAAGATAGCGTAGTAGATATAATAATAATAGAGACGCTATTATAACTAGCAAAGTATAAGACAAGACTAAAGGACGAAAACCTAGAAGAAAGTTTAACGACGGACTTTCTAAGGAAGAGCGCTAGAAGCGCTATAATAACAAAGCATATCTCTAATGCGGAAAGGAAGAACACTTCTATAGAGACTACCTGCAGAATAACTAAAAAGGAAAATAGGAAGCTATTAAGATTAGAATAATTAGATAAGGCACGCCCTATTCTAGGGAATAGTCTACTAATAGTAACGTTAGCGATATAGAACTATACGAGGAAGCTTAGCTATTAGATAACGCTACGTATAAGCTCCTCTCCTAAGTAGTTAAGGCTAAAAATATAATAGGTTAAGACGAAGTCTAGCCTACTAACTTAAAAGTCTACGTAGTCACGTTATAATAGCGTCTATAAGACTAATAATACTAGAAATGCGGCTAGGACTCGTACCTAGCAAATGAATGCAGCTATAAAGGACGAATCGCTATTACTAGCCTAGGAGCTAAGAAAGCGATAAAAGAAGCCTTTAATAAATAACTATACTTTAAAGAAGTTATTATAGAAGAAGATAAAGAACTCTCTAAATAAAAGAAAGAACTCTAGTAGACTTATAGAAGGAACTAAGTCTAGAAAGATATAAGTAAGAATAGACTAGTTAAGAACGAATAGTATACGAAGAACGTGCTAATAGGCTAGAGACCTATTTCTTATAATCTCTTATATTAGATATTCTACTAAAGGGATAGATGCTATATCTACGAGTTAGGAAGGGAAGAAGCCTATTAGAAGCTTCTATAGAAGCACTACTAATATAGATACCTCTTCTATTAATAATAAATAGAGGATGCCCGTAGAGTAGACAACCCCTATTATAGTACCCTATTATTAAAGATTTATAAGGTAGCTAATTACCTAATTTATAAAGTAAAGAAATAGGCACTAAAGCTATAAGCCTAAAGACTAGAATTAATTTCTTACTAGAATATTTACTAGAGCTTTTGCTATAATAATAGATACACTATCTATTATAATGCTAAGTACGGCGCAGGCTACTTTCCTAAGAAGAGGAAAGGTAAGTAGTTAAAAAACTAGAATACTACTAGGGATAGGGTCACGCTAGTATAGGTAGTCCTAAAATGACCCTTTATAATATACGAGATATAAGTCTACATAATCTTAGATTAAGAATAGAAGTCTTAGTATATAGACACAAACTTATAGCGTTCGTCGATAGCGGAGCTATATAGACAATTATCTCATTACGAGTAGTAGAAAGATATAATATACCCTATTAGGCTAAGAAACAGCTAATACGAGTGGTACTAGCCGACGATAGCCCTATAGAATATAGGAACAGCGTAATGCGACTAGAGACCTAACTAGTGTTACTAGATATAGTAGGGATTAGAGACTAGATAACTATTAATATTATAGATTTTAGAGAAGAAGACATATTAATTAGCTATAATTAGTTAATTAAGCATAACCTAGCTATTAATTAGCGACGGAAGACGATACTCGGCCAAGAACCTGCGCGTAGGGTTGCCGGAGTACGTAGAAGAGATACGCCCAACAGTCCAGAGCTCACCCGGAAAGGGAGGATTAGTAAGATCTTGCCTCGTAAGATAGACAAAATCTACGAGAAGGACCCCTAGAAAGTAGGAGTTATATAGATACGGCAAGTCGCGACTATAAAGAAAGAACTAGTACTACTACGAATACTAAAGAAGTATAATATAAATAAGTTTTAAGAACTATTTAAGAAAATAGAAGTAACTAAGTTAGTAGATTACTAAGAGTAGGATTACGAGATCTACATCTAAGAAGGAGCCAAGCTCGTCCCAGGACCACTATACCCAATCGCGCCTAAGCATAAGCTAGAGTTGCGCGAGTACCTTAGAAAGAACCTAAGTAAACGATTCATCCGCAAAAGCGATAGCCTAATAGCTTCGCCTATACTATTTATTAAGAAAGCTAATAGAAAATGGCGTCTATATATTAACTATAGAAGGGTAAATAGTAGCATAATAAAAAATTAATACTTACTACTACTAATAATAGAACTTATAAATTAACTCTAAGGAGTAAAGTAGTTTACTAAATTTAACGTTTAGGAAGAATTTTACTATATTTAAATTACTAAAGAATATAAGTAGAAGATAGTCTTTAAGACAAAATATAGACTATACGAGTATATAGTTATACTATTTAGATTAACGAACGCGCTAGTAACCTTTTAGGTAGTTATTAATAAGGCACTCTATAAGTACCTAGGCATCTTCGCGATAGCGTACTTAGATAATATACTAGTATATTCTAAGGGATCGCTTAAAGAATACGTAGAATACGTAAAAAAGATACTATAGAAGCTTAAGGACTATAAGCTATACTTATAACCTAAGAAATATAAATTCTATATATAGGAAATAGAATTTCTAGAGTTTATTATCTTAATAGAAGGTATTAAAATAAATCTAAAGAAGATCTAGACTATATAGAAGTAGCTAACTTCTAAAATAATTAAGAATATATAATTCTTTCTAAAATTTATAAACTTTTATAGAAAGTTTATTAGAAACTACTTCTAAATTATAACCCTACTTATAAAGATTATAAAGAAAGAAATAGAGTTTAAATAAGAAAAGGAATACTAAGATACTTTTAATTAAATTAAGTAGGTATTTCTTAAAGCCTCTATACTCAAAATATATAACTCTAGATAAAAGACGCGAGTTAAGACTAACGCGTTAGACTATGCACTTGGCGCTATATTGTCGCAGCTATGCGACGATAGAAAATAGAGACTAGTGTTCTACTATTCTAGGAAGTTCTCTAGAGTAGAACTTAATTATAATATTTATAATAAGAAACTATTTAGAGTAGTTAATACCTTTAAATAATAGAAAGTGTACCTATTAGAACTCCTAGACTAGATTAAAGTATTTTCTAATTACTAAAACCTAATAAGCTTTATAATAACTAAGAAGCTTAATAGAAGATAAGTCTAATAAGCTAAGATACTCTCTTAGTTCGACTTTAAGATTACTTACTAAGCTAGATCGCTTAATAGAGTAGCAGACGCTCTAAGCTAAAGATCCGACCTACGAGAAGAAGGTCATAAAGAACCACATGACGCAGTACTCAAGGAGATGCCCGATGGCAGTCTCAAGTACAACCAGCCGGAACTGGCTAGAATAGCCAAGGTGGCCGAGCAGGTAGAAACGCTACAACAGCAATGGCAGCAGAAAGCAGCCAACTGGCAGTTCGAGCCCGAGGCAAACGGCTCCGATGAACTGTTGCAAGACGAAAAGGAGTACCGAAGTATGGTCTAGCAAGAATAGACATACGTACCCCCACAAATAAGATAGGAACTTATTATAGAACTACACGAGTCCCCAGAATACAGACATATAGGAGTAGAAGAAATAGTTAGAAGATTAGCAAAGGTGTTCGCTATACCACGCTTGCGAGCGCAGGTGCAGAATATCCTAGGTAGCTATTTAGCATATTACTAGAACAAGCCTAAGAGACATAAGCCCTATAGCCTGCTATAACCCTTATAGCCGCTAGAATGACCATAGACTAGTGTAATAATAGACTTTATTATAAAGCTCCTAAAATTATTAGAACTAGAATTAGTAAGACTCTATAATATAGTACTAGTTATTATTAACTAATTAACTAAAGTAATAAAGTTTATGCCCATAGAAGAGACTATTATAGCAGAAGAATGCGCGTACAAAGTTACTAAGGCACTAGTATTAGAGCACGGGATACCTAAAGAGTTTATTACTAATCGTAATAAACTATTTACGTCTAAGTATTAGGACACATTTCTAGTAAAATTAGGTGTAAAGAAGAAGCTATTAACTAGCTTCTACCCTAAAATAAATAGCTAGATAGAACGAACGAACTAGACACTAGAATAGTATCTAAGGATATATACTAATAAGCTATAAGATAACTAAGTTAAACTCTTACTAATAGCTTAACTAGCCTATAATAGCATAAAATTAGCAACCACGAAGCACTCGCCACACTATATAAATTATAGATATAAGCTAGTTACTTATTAAGATCTAAAGGATATAGAAAGTATTATAATAGGCGTAGATAATAAAGCCTACCTTATATAAGAGCTCTATAAAGAACTAAGTAAGAATATAACTTAGAGGAACCTTATAATATCTAAAAGCGCGAATAAGTAAAGAATTAAGGGACTAACCTTTAAAAAGGGGGATAAAGTTCTTTTATTAAGATAAAATTTAAAAGTTAAGAGGCTATATAGAAAATTAGATAACCTCTAAATAGAACCTTTTAAAATTCTAGAGGTAATAGGCCTAGTAAACTATAAACTCTAGTTACTACTAAGTATACGCATCTACTCTATCTTCTATAAGAAACTACTAGAACTAGTACTACTAAATACTAAGCTAGTAATAGATATAGAGCTTAAAGATAATAAGTATAAAGTTAAAGAAATTAAGGACCTATAAAAATTTAGAGGTTAGTAGAAGTACTTAATTAAGTAAAAAGAATAGCCTAAAAGCTATAATATTTAGAAATCTAAAAGAAACCTAATAAACTATAAATTACTAGTATAGAAGTACTACTAGAAGTTTCTAAAGGAATTAGAATTATATCTATAAAAAAGAAAAAGTAATTAAAAGAGAGATTAAAAACGTTAGCCTATAATTAGCCTAGATTAGCTAATAATTTAGATAGTAATAGTTTAATAGTAGGAAGTTCTATACTAGGGGTAGAATTCCTCTTAGCCTCCTCTTTAGTACGTTTCTAAAGATTTAGGATCGCGAGGTCACGATTAGCATAAGAATGCTTTCGCGCCTCTATCTCTAGGAGCTCCCAACGAAGACGAGCTATGGCCTCCTTAGCCTGAGTAAGCTCCAGCTTCTTCTTACGCTTATCCCGCTAAACCTTCTTCTACTCTTCCTTAGAAATAAAAAGACTACACTCTGCCTTTATAGAAATATAGCTAGTATAACGACTAGACTTAGTATCTATAAAGTAACGAAGATTCTTCTTCTCGTAACGCTTATACTAAAATATTATTTTAAGACCCTCCTCTTTTATATAATTAGTATAGAAGTAACGTTTAGAAGTTAAAGTTTACGCGCAATTATAATAAGTTAAAGAAATCTTAGGCATAGTTAGAAAGGCTTAAGAATAGAAAAATAGGCGTAGAGACGCCGCCGCTATATATATAACCTACCTTCTTAGCACGGGAAAATAATAACCTAGAGTATTAGAATAATCGCTCTAAGAGGGAGAATAATATTATAGATAATAGTAGGTTAAATCCTTTAGTTAGAGAAAGCGAAGCTAGAGGCCAGCTATCGCACGAAACGAAGGATAATAATTAGCGAGGGGCACGCAGATCACGTGACGTGCTATCCTATTAAGGCTCGCTATCTAGGATAGCGGAGAATTATAAGATAATAGTATATAGATTATATAATATGCTGTCCTATTAAAATCTACTATCTAGGATAGTAGAGGTCCTTAGAATAGTAGGACATCCTAACTATCTCTAGGGAATAGAATAGATAGGATAGTAATAAGACTTAGTAATAAGGATATAAGAATAGAAAGGTTTTATTATTTTTCTTATTATAGTTAACTCTTATAGTTATATCTCTTATCTAAATTACTAACTAGTTATTCTATTACTTATATAGAATTAAATTATCTTTACCTAAATACCTACTATTCTACTTAGTCGCTAGACAACTCTACGGGCCTACCGCTATACATTACCTTGCCTGCCTTAGTACGGACTAGGAATAGAGAAGTATCGCCGAACCCCGTATAACAAGTACTGTCACGGCGCTGGCTCAGATAGCTAATAAGAGCGCGCCAAGCTACTAAGCGAGCAGCTGCGCGATCACTGAAATTCCTGCGCGAACACGCCCCGTCGTACGCTCCTTGAGCTACGTCCTTGCCTTAGCCTGACCCTGTACTGTCAGCGTTACGTAGTGAATACACCGATCACGTGTACCTATCTTTTCTGCCTGCCGACCCCGTGACATCCAACATATAAAGGTCCGTCCTTAGAGGGTCTTAGGGTTAGTTCTTAGGAATAAGCTAGGCGCGTAATAGATAAGATAAGTTAAGTATAATATAAAGATTAATAAATAACTTAAGAGTTTAAGAACTAAGTACTAATTCTTAGATTTTAAAGTTAAATATAGTAACTATAAAAGTGCGCTATCTAGTAGCTATATACTTATATAATAGTTATAGTAACTCCTAATAATAATAAGGCGTAACTTCTAGCGATAGTTATAATAGTCGTAATTACTTCTAGCGATAGTCGCGGTAGTCGTAATCGCTCCTAGCGATAGTCCTTGGCATAGTGATCGGTCACGTGACTGCTGACAGTCAGCGTTTTGCAGGATCGCTATCCTGGTCTTGCTCGTGCGGCGCGGTTGCGGCGTGGTTGCGGCGTGGTCGTAAGCGTTTTGACTTCGGGTCGTAACAATACCACCTAAGTAATAGGCTAGTGAACTTCTTACTCTAAAAAGCTACTAGTTTCTAGTGCCTCTTAGTCTTAACCTCTAAGGTTGCTAGTTATAGTAATATCGCCGCTATAGCGAAGTCTAACGCATCTATTAAGACTATTACTGTCAGGCCGGGTCAGGCCAGATGACGATATATACTATCCTGCACCATGATCAGTAGTTCACTGATCATACGTACCTTTTGGTTGCATGGCGTAGTGGTGCAGGGCTGCGTCCTGACATTATGATCAGTGAACTGCTGGCGTGCGGGGTCGGAGGAATAGGGCCGAAGGTCTATTGTTCGATCCCCCACAAGGCCAGTTTCAGCATAAGCCGGCTTGTTTAAGCTGAAATACGCCGTTATGGAGCATAACGCGGTATTGTGAGCTGCTGGAGGGTCTAGTATTGCCTGCCTGTCTG
>QXCR01000226.1:0-35660 GCA_004380135.1 Stemphylium vesicarium
ACTCGCCCACTGAACCAGTAAACCCAGAGAAATCCGCCGTCGTCAATTCCCCAAACTCGCCCACAGGCGCTACTCCAAACCGACTCATTGTAGGTGATTGTACCTCCCAGCTATACGCCCACTGCTCTATCTCGTCTTTTCCATCTTTGACCTTACATCGGAGACATTCCACGCTGGCAGCAGCGTCGCGGACCCGGAGCTTGTATTTACGACATGAACGGCCGGTGGCGGGGGTGCGGGATGTAGGTGGGAGGGAGGCGCAGTAGGACCATGTTGGGGGTTGAGGGGAGTGTGGGCGCAGGGACGGTGGTGAAGGTGGTGATGGTGGGTTTTTTTGCACATTTTCGCGTTGGGGAGGGGAGAAGAGAGGGGGTAGTGTTCTGTGAGGCGGAGAAATGATCGATAGTTTGTTGGATCGATGAGAAGAGTGAGTGTGTGAGTGGTTGATGAACACAAGAATAGTGAAGTACAGGGGTAATACATGGAGTATTATCCACGAGGGACACTTTGACATGAAAGTACAGTTCATTCGCGTATGGTTCTTCAAGAGGAATATCGTAGGTAATGGGTCAGTGAAAAGGTAAAATAATCATTATGAGAGGATGTTTATACGACTGCGCATCTAGCGTTTAGGCCCTCACTTATGTACTGTCTCTTAGAGTCTTGCATTTTCTCCTGTGATTACATGTCTCTCAGAGGGCTGATACTCCCACACCATCACATACCTACATTTCCTACTTGGGAAGAGTCTCACAACCAAGAGTCTCACAACCAAGAGTCTCACAACCAAGAGTCTCACAACGTCACGGAGGAAACCTCCGAGCCCAACCTACTCTTTCGAGTAACTTGGGAAAAAGTGTGGATAATAGCGGGGAGAAGGACCGAATTGCTGATTCAGTCGGGGCGTTAGTGTTCACTCTGGTTTCCTAATTGGGAAAGTCGTGTCGAGGTTTTGTGGGGAGGGGAAGAGTGTGATTGGCGGGGCGATATGAACGGTTGTATAGGGGAAGTTTGAGGCGTTACGGGATGCTGTGATGTAGAAAGAGGATGGGAGGGTAGGTTTCGGGTGTAGGCATAGGAAGATGGGTCAGCTTTACGCAGTTCTTGTTAGGTGTGTGTGAGCGATAGGGTTGGGTAGAACACTCTTTGATATCGTACTATGATGATGTCGAGATGCATTCTCATTCCCTAATCAAAGCGTTATTCGATATGAGTGAAACAACAAACGTACTGCTTCAGACACCTGCCTATCGTCAAATGAACCCACACTACTAGCAATTTTCCCAGCACCCGAGTGGCGCTCCAGTCACACTACTCCATCACCAACTAACGCCCACCCTCCTCTCCTGATCACGATCACAATCCTCAACATTTCCACAACCGGTATCTCTGCAATTCAGCATCGAAACCTGCGCTTCCACGTCCGAACCACTCACATCGCATCACCGCAGCAAACCCTCGCTTACGCACGCCCCCCTAACCTCGCCCCATCCCTCGTATCGACACCACAGCCATCAACATCCCGCTATCCTTCTTTCTCCGGTAACTTAGCTAGCCAAACCATCGAAAACTGCCCGCGGCGCGGTGAAAAGGACCGATGCAGTGACACATCTTCTCCCTCGACTCGGCTTACCCAAGGTGGAAATCAAGTGGGGATGTTGGGTTGTGGGGGCGATGCGAGAGTACGGGTTGGGAATGAGGGACAGGGGGTGGGGAGGCAAAGTATGACGGATGGGGAAGGAAGGAGGTAGGCTCCGGGCTAATCAGCGTGCGAGGGACTGAGAGAGAGGCGGGGTCTGCGAGGGGCCCGGCCTTGGTATCCCGCTGTGTTGTGGACTTATGTGGTGACTTTTGGATGGGTTGAGAAATCTTTTGCGATGGTGGTGATTCAGGTCCTGTTTGGTTGTGTGCTACTGGCGACAGACTACTACTACCCTCAACGCAAGGTAAGTTGGGTACACTCATCTTCTCGGATCTCGATCTCTGGGACTCTGGGAGATGAGATTTACATGACTTCGCTGTGACCTCAGGTCCCAGTAAGCGCGGGAGGGTCCGCGGGGGATATGGTTTGTGGTGTAAGAATTGCGTAGTATTTCTAATAATAACTACCGGAAAAAATGACAAGGACTGTGTTACATACTGGCTGCCTCTGCATTACCCTCGCCGTAGCGCTGTAAGATCCCTTAATAACGGTAACGTCCCTCAATCTCTCGTTCCAACGTTCCCAGACCTCGAGGCCCTTCGGCGTTCATCGCACTCTCGGGATGACCCAAGATGATGGCTTGTCTGGCTCCGAAAGCCCCACCCTCGTCCCCATCGTCTACCGGGACAGTCAAGTCCCCCTCTCGTTCACCTCCGCCTTCTCCCTCCCATTTCAGGAACTTCTCAAACGCCGCCGTGCCGCGGATACTGCCGTTCTTATCGTAGAACTTGATCATGGTGCGCATCGATTCGATCCAGCGCGCGCAATCTTTGCACACGACCATGTCTCTGCTGACATGCGTGCGCCTCTGTGGGTCGGCGCATTTCACGGCCGACAGTTGGTGGTCTGGCAGGGTGGAGTAGTCGAGTTCCCTGGAATAGGTGTAGGAGCCTGCGCTTGAATCCGAGGTTCTGGGCGCGGATGCGCCTGATCGCCAGGAACTTGTCGATGCGCTGGTATTCGAGCGCGAAAGCTGTCCGCTTAGCGAAAAGAATCGCCGGGTCGATGAGCTTCGCTTTGGTGGTGATGTGGGCATTACTGCTGGTGGGGACACAAGTGGGGACCCCGGTCCGCGGAGGCTGTTGAGCCTCTGGATAGCTCTGTCGCACAGCGTCCATGGATGGTTATGCGACTCCCCAATATGTCCGCAGCCATTATGCTGGCTGTAGTTGTGGAAACACATCGCCGCGACTGTGTTCCTGATGTTCGTCGGCGATGACGTGATGCGAAGTTTGTGCGGCTTTGTCGCGGATAAAGAGAGGTTTGCAGGGGTTTTCGGTATCGTTCAACGGCGGTGCAGTGAGACCCTGAACTAATGACTGGGAGAAGATATATGACAAGTGAATATGGTCAACACATGACTGCACCCCGGGGATATATGCATCTTGGATGCGGCAGTTGTGACTCTTCTCTCGTTGTTAGCCAGTTTTCATATCATGCCTTGATGCCTTGATTATCGCCCGGGCGGTGAAGCGATGTGCGCAAGGGTCGTGTTGGTCACGTGCCAATGTCGACGTGGCAGAGCACGACTGATGATTTGGCAAAGCCCGATGTGTTTCAGACCTGGGAGCCCTCATCATCGGCGTGGCACCTCCGTTGCCTACCCGGTGTTGACCCGCACAAAAAGGGTGTGCTGTCGCGGTGTTCTAGACAATTGCTTCTTGTACAACGCAGGCCCTGCGTATGCGCGACGACGGCAATGAATAAGCCGACATGTCTCTCGAATTAGGAATCATCGGAGATCTTCAGCTTGTTTCTGCTGACTCTGCGGGAGTCGTTGTGCTTAGTGTTGAGATTGTTTGAGCCCCGATGACATCACCGGCGTGAAGATTCAGCAAAGGGCCGAGCTGCACATCTCCATGACATAGTAAGCTAAGCGACTTTCAGTGCAATAGCCGCTTTCTGTTGGAAGGGATATCGGATTAAGAAGATGGGCGAACAACCACAGACGTCATTGCAAGATGCGCAGGAGTGGTGTCGATAATAGCAACACGAGACCCTTAATGACGCAGAAGCCTAGCGCATGGTCCAGGCGGCTGCCATCACCCGCTATTCCCATCATCTCGCATTGATGCCTCACCTATCGCGTCGCAACGGATCTCTAATGCAAACCTCCAGCATCAACTTGACCTTTGCGTCAAGACGCGACTGTCGCGTCGGCACCAGCTACGCGTCCCACCGGCGCGCTGCCGTGGAATCCTATCATGGTCACATACTCGGGAACGTCACCGGTCGATGCGCCGCCCAGCCTCCGCACATTCGAGATGTTTTGTGTTACAACATCCTCCTGAAATAGCGGTGCCGTGGTATCGGCCTTTTAGGCATCACAGTCGCTACTATTCGCCTAATAGTCCTTTGCAAAGCATTCCTGGTTCTGTAAATGCTTGGTCATGAAGACCCGCGGTAAAACAACACCAAGATTGAGCCTGATTAGAATCGGCGAAGGCACGTGAAGGCATTAGTGTTCCCCCTAAAATCGCTTCCTGTACCTGATTGTGCGGCGAGATGGTATGACTGGACAAGACAAGTACAGTTCGCCCAAGCTATCAACCCCCACAAGGCTCAACATCGGCATTCGCAAGGCAAACCGAAATATCTGAATCTCTTGATTATTATGTTCAAAAGTGTTAGTTCAGGAGGCGTCCAAGCAAGTACGCCGAACAAAAGCCCCCAGACCCTGTTCGGGGCTGCGAGAGACGGCCGTGCCGCATCTTTAGATCGGATCGAATCGAATGACAAGGACACCATAGACGCAATGGAGCATCTCGTCCGTATAGCCTGGGCATAAAGACGCATTGCGCAGCTGCGCAGTTTTCGGTTCGCGAGACGACTCGAATCCCGCAACAGAATCAAAGCTCCTCCGCTGGCTAATCAGTGTGTCATACTTGTAGGATCTATGATAAATTACCAAACTGACGGCAGAATTCTTTTTCTTTGCTCTGAGTACGATGGTGACTCATATCCACGTCGGCGCTGAGCTTTGTGAGTTGCGTTAAGGCTTCACCCGCCAAGCATCATCACACGGTATCAAGGATTTCCTACATTTGTGAACTTCGAGGCTAGCTTCTTCCGGTGCTACGTTTTACTCGGGACACGATATAAGTGGCTGTTGCTGAAGGAGAGGACATGTCATGTAGGCAGCAGCTGCACGTCGGCGACTGCACGCTTCTACTCAAGGCTGGCAATGGCGTATTTCACATGCAAGATACCATTATTGTGAGCGTGCGAAACTCAATGGTTACCAACATTGTGCGGGGTACCGCTCACGATTAATTACCAATAAGGAGCTGAGCTGTTGTGTAGCAACACTTTCACCGGTCTCACCAGGCAGCAGTTGGGGCCTATTCGTCCTCCCGTGGGTGGCCTTGCCGTCTCATCAATTCGCGCCCTTATTTCAAGGTCTCAGCCCTCAGGTGCTCTATTTCTTTCTCTTTTTCTACTGCTCCCAACTCAACTCATAAACAACTCACCTACTCGTACTTAAAGTCAGTCGCGATACATCTGCCCCTCGACTGTAATCTTCGAAAGCTTATAGCCATGTGTCCTCGAAGATTAAGGGACCCGGAACTGTATGATGATGACGAATACCTGTCGGACCTCGATGTCAGTATCTCATAATCGCGGACATGACGATTGCGCCGCGTATCATCGATCCATACTTGCTGATAACCTTTTAGGAGTACGCTCCTGTCCCTGCTCCCAATGAGCCGCCGCCTGCTGGGGATGATCTAGCAGAAGCCGTAGAAAAAGGCGATCGCTGCAACCGAAAGGACATTTATCGCGTACCAACCCCCCAGGACCCAAAGAAGTTTCATTGGGTCGATGAGAAGCCGACGCATTACGGTGTGGTAGGTGATAAGAGTCGGACGAAGAAGGCACGCGAGGCATTCGCAGTGAATATTTACCACAAGTTCATCGACACCGCCGACGAATGGGTAATTCATGAGATCAAAGTCAACAGCAAGTTGCTTCGCATTGTGCTGGAGACGGTCCTGGAGGGCTATCCTGGACTCACGCAGCACTCGCTCGAGTCCTTCTCGCCGCCCTTTCTCCCTTTCATCCACCGCTGGCAGGCTTTGCTAGACTACAAGAACAAATTTGATGCTGGCTCGGAAACCACAAAGCACCTAGAACTCCTTCAGGAAGTCCTTGAGCCAATCCTCAAAGAGTCTTTCGACAAGATTCAAGCAGTTGAGGCTACCGGACATGCCGCCTTCGAAGACCTGAACTTGGTATACATTCCTGCGATGATGGTACTGGAACACGCGACCGATTCAGTTGGGATTGTTCGCAGCTGTCAGCTCCAGGTTCCGTCTTGCGGACCGCCCTATTGGCGAGTCGGCATTGATGTGGTGGATTGGGATGGCAGACGGTGCGGACTTCTTGCGCAGAATACACACGTCTACGCGTATGCAGGCCTTCGGGCTCTGACCGCACTTGAAGCGTCGCCTCTCGAGGGTCTCCCTGAAGAAGACGAAGCCCGCGAGCGACTTATCAGTCGGGGACGCATCTTCGAGAAGCTGCGAGGCCACTTCTTCAAAGCTTTCTCCAACGAGCATGAAGAGCGTGTCAACGAGCGCATGATCATTGATGCCAGAGCTTACCACAAGTATGAGCCTTCTTTCCGAGAGTCCAGTAATGCAAGCCCATATTATCCCCCGCGCCCTCGCCACGATCAATCCGAATTTCCCGACTACGCAAAGCTGTCTGAGATTGGTCAGCTTACATGGGCCCAATCTATGAACCGTTACTCATCGGCCGTCACGAACACATCTGGGAAGCCCATGGAGGTTGACCTCACGCCCATGACTGACGAGCAATGCTTGCTGGCAGTGCACTACGTCAAGTGCTTCAACATCGAGAAGAAGAGGTTCGAAAAGCTGGACGTAAGGAAGATCCACGACATCCCTTGGGCCGAGCGAGCGTTTGACAGTCTAGTCCTGGACCAGAGTGAGAAAGATCTCGTTCTCGCCTTGGTAGATCGCGAGCAATTCAAGCAGGGTCATTCTTTCGACGACTTCATCGGAGGAAAGGGCCTAGGCATGATTATGCTGCTCTGTGGCCCACCAGGAGTAGGCAAGACGCTCACCGCCGAGACCGTCTCCGAGCATCTTCGCCGACCCCTGTACAAACTCGGTGCCGGAGATCTCGGAACAGACGCACGCGTCGTTGAGCAGAATCTTAACAGGTCCCTCAACGTATGCGGCCATTTCGGCGCAGTCCTTCTAATCGACGAGGCGGACGTCTTCATGGAAACCAGAACCACCGATAACCTCCAACGCAACGAGCTCGTCTCAGTCTTCCTCCGCTTGTTGGAATACTACAATGGCATCATGATCTTGACGACCAACCGCACACGTAGCATCGATGCCGCATTCGAATCTCGCATCGACATTACGTTGACGTACAATACGCTCACGGAGTCTGATCGTCAGCAAGTCTGGCGCAACTTCCTAAATACCATGGACGCAAAGGACGTTGATGTTGGAGATGCCGATCTGATCAAGCTCGCCAAGTGGGACTTCAACGGACGCCAGATCAAGAGCGCGATCAAGACTGCACGTATTTTGGCGACGAAGAAGCAGGAGCCGCTTAATGCCAGTCATCTTACGGTCGTGTTGGGTCTGAGGAAAAAGGCGCTGGGTATGATGGATGGAGGCACGAACGGGGAAGATACCGTGGTGAAGGGTGTTGTCGAGAATGGGATCGGCGGGTAATGCCTCTGTATACGGCACTTGCCGAATTTTGCGAGGCAAGTTTTGCCAATGGCTTGGGTGCTTTGTCTTTGGCTTTGTCTAGTACATTTCCTTGCCATTGTCGTCAATTAGCCTATGGCGATAATTTTCGGACAGCACTTCGGTGCTTGAGGTTGCATACAATCATTTGCATCTAGATTCAATGACAGACTCTATGCAAAACACATTCTCAATCCCACCGATATGCTGCTACTGCATCATTGAACCACGCAACTACGGGGCCAGTTGTCGCATCACTGCGTGTACTAAAATGGTTCCCGGCGTGCTTCAGGCAGCCTACGCCTCGCTCATACCATCACGACATAGCCCTTTGCCGAGCATAAGGGTACATTTGCAAAATCACAAAGATAGAAAGTGACATGTAGTCAGCACTTGTCTCCATTACACTCAAACGTAAGAGAGCGGATGCGTAGCCCTCGCCACTGTCAAATAACAAAGAGTCGGGGGCGCTGATACCCTATCCTTACCGTCAGGCCGCCCTCACAGCAGTAAGCTCTCAAGTAATGGTGCGCCGGCATAATGATGTAGGAAACCACCCGAACGTACCTATGAGATGAACTTTACATCCAAATAGAGCGCACTGTCGAATCGGCCGAAGGTGCGGATGAGGACGAGGGCGAGGGCGAATGTAAAGGTAAGGGCACGGGCGCGTTACTCTCACCCTCGAGTCTTGAATTCTTATCTCAAAGTCTCAGCGTGAAAGCATAAGCGCTCTCAGATATAGACGGCAAAACAAATACTCACATCAACCATTCAAGAATTGATCAGGGAACGGGTTTCCCCTTGTCCCTCTGACAACCACCATTAAACAGTCGAAGAACGCAGAAAAGACGGAAAAGAAATCGAATACCACGTAGTTGCTAAAACAAGAGACCAAAAACGATCAACTCACCGAGGTAATCAGTGACTAGGTCCCCGCAATCTTCCTCGGAATATGCTCATCATAATACAACGTCTCCCCGCTCTTCCCACCCTCAAACAGCCCCAAAGCCAGCTTCGCGACCGCCTCACCACACAGCTCCGGCGGCTCAATCATGTCATCGCCGACATCGTCCCAGATCCTAAACCGCTCGATCTCATGATCCGCCATCACGTTCTTGTACTTGCCTTCTACCAGCCCATCGATCATCTTCGTCCGGGTCAGTTTTGGATACACGCCTTGGACGCTGAGAAGGGGCTCTTCGTGCGCAAGGCAGGAGATGAAGCGGGTTAACGCTGCTTTGGTGGTGCTGTAGGGCATCCAGCCGTGGTAAGAGACTGTGTTATCGCAGGCTGAGGAGAGGATGATGACTTTTCCGCGACCATAGTTGTGTGGGTGCGACGCCCTGGAGGCGCGGAGGTGCGGTAGTACGAGTTGGACCTACAGAGTCTTAGTAAAACCGAGTTCACACGACGGGGTACAGGACCACATGAGTGTTCGGAGGAAGAAGATCAACATACCATGCTCATAGCCCCAAAGACATTGACATCGAAACTTCTCTTCACAGCCTCCATGTCCATCTTCTCCAGCTTTTGAATCGGCGTGATGATACCAGCGCAATAAATTAGTGTGTCCAAGCCTCCAAACACATTGAAACATGTTTGCACCGCGAGCTCGCGGTCCTCATCGACCGTGACATCGCCCTCCACGATGCGCAACCGCTCTCTTTGCTGTTTCGAAAACTCAAGTTTGACAGTGGAGTCGATGAGGCCGAACGCTATTACTTTGGTGTTGAGCGGAAGGTACCGCCCGGAAAGTATGGCCTGTGTAATTGCATAGCCGATTCCGGCCGTCCCACCAACCACGAGAACGACTTGGGGCTTCGATGACATGGCCGGAGTTGGATGCGTAATGGTGAATAGGAATACAGGCGTATGATGGAAAATCACAGCAGATGGAGATGCGCGTTCCAAGGATGCTGCTGCATGTGAAGATTTGGAGCTTGTGCGTTTCGAGACGCGTGAGAGTGGAGGTGTACCCCGCGCTAAGTACGGATTGGGTAAAATTCGGAGAGAAAGGGCAGGCGACACTACTGATGGCAGTCTGGACCACGCGCATCTTTATTGCAGAATGTTTGGTTTATTTAGAACCTGATCACTACGTACGACTATAGCCTCGCCTTTGCACCCTCAGTGTCTGTCCCCGCGATGCCCTCCTCGATGGCCTTGATCTGCAGAGCCAGAATTCTACTAAAGTATCTAGACAATGCGAGATTGCCGCCCATGAACCACAGTCCAGGGTGGCCGCTCTTCTGCCACATGGTTCTGAACTCACCCTCATCGTTGAAGCCCCAAACATCGTTGACGCGGTCTGCGACTTCATCGCCGAAAATCTTGCGCGCTTGCGTGCGCATGTTCTGGTACCCTGTCGCGAACACAATCTCATCAGCCTCCAGCTTGTGGCCATCCGCAAACTCGATGCCGTTGGGTAAGATTTGAGATATCTCCTGGCCCTGCTTGACCTTGATCTTTCCGTCGATGATGAGTTGAGATGCGCCGACGTCAATGTAGTAACCTCCACCGCGTTGGAAGTACTTGATGAGCAGCCCGGAATCCATTGGGCCCCTGTCAATCCCGAAGCCGACCGCGCGGAGACCGTCCAGCGTCTTCTTGTCGTGCTCTGCTGATATCTGCGCGACCTTGATCTGCTGTGTCTTCAGCAACTCGCTTGGCAAGCCCCAGAAGGTGAGATCAGCATCATCGACCGGCGGCGAGTCTTGGTCGTAGAGACCTTTGTTGCCGATGTCGGTAATAGCTTCCGAGGAGACGACGCAAGTCGTGCTGCGCTGCACGATAGTCACATCATAGCCCTTCTCGAAGAAGTCCTGCGCTATGTCATGGCCGGAATTGCAGCATCCCACAACCACCGCTTTCTTGCCCTTGGACTCCGGGTTTGCGCCCGGGTGCTCGGAGCTGTGGCATAAGCGGTCACCCTTGAAGGTTTCCATACCCTTCATCTTGGGGAAGTTCTTCTCTCCGGAATGGCCAGTCGCTTGGACAATGTGCCTTGGATGTAGCGTGCGTGTTTCTGAACTCCCATCAGCCTTCCTTCGCTCGACCGTCAAGGTCCATTGCTTCTTGCCCTCATCCCACGACGTCGATGTGATGCTGGTAGAGGTCCACACGTTGAGCTCGAGTAGGTTGACATATGCCTCAAAGAACTCCGCAAGCTTATCCTTTGGTGTGAAGACCGGCCAGTGCGCTGGGAAGGGTACGTAAGGCATGTGGTCGTACCACACCGGGTCGTGAAGCACGAGTTGCCGGTAGCGCTTGCGCCAGTTGTCGCCCACCCTCTCATTTTGATCTACCATGAGCGCGGGTACGCCAAGCATCTTCAAGCGGGCAGCGACGGTCAAACCACCCTGTCCCGCCCCTAGGATAAGTACCCTAGGATCGATGCCTTCCTTCTCGGCTTCGCGGGTTTCCTTCCATGTCTTCCTGTCGGGATCGCCGCCGTGTTTGACTCCCTTGGTTCTGCGGTGACCCAGGGGCTCCTCGTGGCCCTTGAGTTCCTTCAGTAAAGTGTAAATCGTAAAGATCTTCCACTCCCCGTTGTCTTCAGCCAAGTTCATCACACCTTCGCCACGGCCGACAGTCGTCTCAAACTTGATGAAGAAGTTGATGCCTTTGACATCACCCAAGACATCGATTGCGCCAAACTTTGGCGCCCGGAACTCCGAGCTCTTGCTCACTTCCAGCTTAGTCAGTTGTACTTTGCTAGAATCGAGGTACTGCTTGATGCTAGAGCTGCCTTTTACGGTCCTCAGCTCCCAAGCCAAAGCGAGATGGTCCCTCCAGTAGCTGTTGTCCTTGCAGAAGAGGTTCGCGATCGCTGCATGGTCCTTTCGGGAAAGTGCATCATTGAAGCGGGCAACCACCTCGTCGGCGACTTTGTTGGCATCGACAGACTCATTCGTTGACGAGGCTGGAAATACACCAAGTGGGATATTGACCGACCCAGTCTCAGGTCGTTCGCTCGAACGAATAGAAGTGTCGCCTACACCCATGTTCGCTGCTCGCTTAATGACGTGAAGAGGGGTAAGGATGAACGTTATGCAACTAATGAGGCCGATTTAGATGAGACAAGTTGAAAACAACGAAACTTTAAAGGGACGCAAGACGGTTAAAAGGCAGAAGGAAATGCAGTCAGCTCGTGTCGAGGCTGCGGGATGCCATCTTGGTGAATTCCGCATACGCGTCTAATAGTCAAGAGGGTACCACCAGGTGTGGGTAACGGGATTTGTATGGTCGGCAAACCTTCCTCGAAGCCAGGTGCGGGGGTGGTGGCGGCTGCCCGGGGAGCCACCTTGGCGATACCTGTCTTCTGGGCCTTCGCCTTTCGTCGGTCCGAAATACCCCGCACCATGTTCCGAAACTCGCATGACCAGGACCGTCGAAATGCGTTTTCTTCTAGAATACGGTGAAACAAACCCTCGCAAAGTTTCCATGGTCAATATGCGAGTTTGCAGCTTACCCAGTGCGTCTTGGCGTGTGAACAGGTCGGTCTAACTATATCGGGTTAGTGCTATCCGTCGACGCGTTCTGACAGGCGGTTTGTACAACTCAACACCAGCGGACGCTTATACTTCACTGTATCTTCGAAATAGACGTGCTTCTAGAGTATCAAGTAATTTCGAGTTACAGTTGCGTCAATTAGTACTGCCAGGATCTACAAAGGCGTTCGCCATGTCCGAGATGCGAGGTTCCGAGTGCCAAGCCATCCGAATTCCTGTCTCGGGCGCAGAGGAAGCCCGAACATCATGCAGAACAGGTTTAGAAGAGATTTATGATATGGCTCGTTGCTTCTAGTAGTTTGATTGTCAATAGTATTATTCTTTGTACAGCACGAGAGCGATAATCTTGATACCATACCCACACTTTCAACAGAGATGTCAGACATACGAGAGAAACTAATTGCAACCATCATGAGAGATTTCCGACAAATGCTTTGTGGAAAGGACAACTCTGAAAGTGATACAGCCTACCTGGAGAAGCTGAGACCCTGCGGTAGGAATCCTCGGCAACAAGACCAAACCGTCACATGTTAATTTTCGTCAGGACCTATTGAAGCCTATTCAACAGTGAGACACGATCTCGATTCCTACACCAGTGTCGCCCTCACAGCCACATACTCCTGTCCGAAAACATCACACAGCCTCCAATCCCTGGTGTTTGCCGCACTACGTGTTCTGATCAACCGACACCCCGTCCTCAGTGCGATAACAGTGGACGAGCACAAGTCGAAACCATACTTTGTGCGACTTCCCAGCATCGACTTGCGCACCTGTACCCTATTTATAGAAAGGCAAAAGCCATTTCTACCGACAGAGGCAGGAGAACACGACCAAGAACTTGAGGAGCTCTTAGAGTCCCAGCATCATTCCAATTGGAAAGACGAAGTGGGCACAAAACCCTACTGGCGGGCCGTCGTCCTATACTCTCCCGGCATCAACAACGAATTCATGGTATCATGGTTCTACCACCATGCCATCAGCGACGGAACCTCTGGCCTAGTATTCCACCGCAGTTTCCTCTCCGCCCTAAACTCTTTCCCCCTCGACACGCCCCTCCAAGACCGCGAAATCGTCACCTCCCCAAACACACCCCTCATCCCACCCCTCGAGAAGCTGCACAGACTGCCGGTCACAATTCCCTTCGCGCTATCTACGCTCTGGAAAGACATGGCAGGGAAACGGCACTCAGGCCTGTGGACGGGCGCCAAAGTCCCCGTAGACCCGACACTCCATCCGCTACGACTCCACACGCTTGTGTTTTCAAAAGAAGATACAACTGCCCTCGCAGACCTAAGTCGCGAGAAAAAAACAACACTAACCGGCACGCTGGAGACTGCCACCGCATCCGCCCTCCTCGCAGCCCTTGATCCCGCACAGCACGACCGCATAACCGTCGACGGCGCAATGACGATGCGGCGCTACCTCAGCTTACCAGACCGCGACATCGAAGACGAGATTGGCGCATGGGTGACGCAGTACAGGAATGAGCATATCAGACCCCCGCCTCTCATCACCAACACGCCCGCGTACTCGCGACCCTACGACGACGCAGACAGAGCAACGGAACCCGCGAAACCAGCCCCCACCGCCCTCGACATCTTCACCTGGACCGAAGCGCGCGCAACCCGCGCCGTCATCACCACCGAAATCGCAAAGCGAGGCAAAAACAGCTTGGTCGGCCTGCTGCGCTGGGTCGGGAACCAGCACCGTTTCTGGCGCGGGAAGATCGGGAAAGAACGGACGGACACGCTCGAGGTGACGAATGTCGGGCGGTGGAAAGTTAAGACTGAGGAGGACAAGGGGGAGTGGAAGGTGGGTAGAGTGGTGTTTACGCAGGATTGTTCTGTCCTGGGGCCGGCGATGGCGTTAAGTGTTGTTACGGGTGGTGATGGATGTTTGGTGCTTGGGATTGAGTGCAGGGAGGGGATTGTGAAGGGTGAGGTTATGGAGAGGGTTGTTGAGGGGGTGGGGAGTTGTTTGAAGGGTTTGCTGGAGGGAAGGAAGAGGGTTTGAGGGTTTGGGGGACTGGGGGATGAGGTGTTTTGGAGTTGTGTTGATCTGCGTTGTTAGCGAAATATTTTTTTCGTTCGTACGGGCGCGGAGCTGGTATGCTGTTCTGTTTCCATTTTTCATGCTTGGGAAGTAGCGTTGAGGCGTTGGAATATTTTTCCGTAGTACCTACATATCCCTCACCCAAAAGATAGTACAAACCATTCAATTCATCATCCATCCCAACACCCTTGACCCTGCAACTACACTGTGAGACGATCCGCTCGTATACACTTGCATTCCGACTTTGCGAACCGCTCCAGCATGCTGGCCCAGCCGCGCGCGCCACAATCTCCTCCTGCCTTCATCCTCGCAACGCGCGTCAGCACTAAGATCGGCAAGTGGCGATAGCGGGTGACGGGCCGTCGACTTGCACAAATCCATTATACGTGGATGTTGATACGAGGCCATGTAGCGGGCTTCCAGGGGGGAGGGGGGATGCGACGATGTTTTCAAAAGTGAAGTTGGGCGACGACGAGCGTTGGAAGCACCGGCAGAAGACGAGTTCAGCCGCATCCACGACCATGGCAGCAGAAGACGCAGCAATCTCAGTTGAGGACTCATAAGCCATGGTATTAATTTAATCTATGTTTCGCAATTTGACGAACACATTTTGTACACTGTGTACACAGACGCGGGAAAAGGGGACAAAAGGAAAGGGATATACAGATAACCTAACCCACGCTGGAACCCAAATTCAGAAAGGAAAACATGTGGCGCAATTGCGAACGTCTAACTTGGTCGGCGAGGCCACCAGGATTTGTTATCCACCAGCGCGGCCTCGTCATCGCTGCTATCCTCAGTCCTCTTTGTCATCTCTGTGCTCTTCATGCTCTCATTACCCTCGGTAATACTCTCCATACTCTTCTGGCGACCCAGTCCCCGCTCCTCAACCAACACGCCGCCGCCTTGCGACTTCCTCCTTCCGTGGTGCTGGCCTCCAGAGATTTCAAATTCTGAGCCTCGGCGCTCATAGAAGGGGTTGGCTTCGCTGTGGATGATGACCTCGCGAGTCTCCTTGATCTGGTTGCCCATGGGTGCAAAGCTGACGACACGATCGCGATCGTTGACCTTGGTATCCGCAGAGTACGAGACGAAGCTGGAGAGTTCGTGAACGGAACCGCGTTGTGACTTGCGTTGACCGTTGGTGCCACGACCGGTGGTGGAGAGGTTCGACGACGATTTGAATTCCTGGGCGATAGATGCCATACCGGTCTTGCGAGATGTCGAGATAGCGATGCGCTTGATGAGATTGGCCATTGTCATTTCGATGTTGAGCTTGACCATATATGCGAGAGGATGGAATTGAATATACCTATAAGGGTTTATGTTAGCCGGAGATCGTTACGAGGCAACGTTGATGGGACCTACACGAAGGAGTTGGGGATTGACATGGCACCAATGATCATAACGTCCATGACCAGCGACACTATCACGATCTGCTGATTGAAGCGCACGAGCTTGTTGTATTTGGTGAGACCGTTGCTGATCAAGTTGGCCTTGACTGTCTTCAAGAAATACCAGTTCAAGCTGGCGTCGACCAGCAGATAGAGTACCTTCTCAATACGATCCCAGTATTCGTTGATGATGTGATAGCTATTGAAAAGTCAGCGCTATGTTCTAAATCACGATCGTCCAGAGTCCGTGGGCGCAAACTTCGACGTGGGGGGCATGCCCCCGACAAGGGCCGTAGTTATGTATCCTCAGAAAACTCTTTGCAGCAGTTTCGGCACGGCACAAGTAGAAAAGGTAGCTACTTACGTATGGCTAATCTGCAGACGCGCAGGGATCCAGATGTTGAAAACACTGATGTTGATTGCTGTGACGAACGTGGCCGTCCCAATCATGATATATCTGGAACGACGTCGATCGGGTACGATGACACGAATACGATTGATGATGATTTGCAACAACAGTTGAACCTGGATACACCACCAGAATAGAATGGTGAAGTAGAACGCAAAACCTGAACTCGAGTCAGCTCGGCTTGATGAAACAACAGGTGGACTGGTACGGACTTGGTCTGATGA
The DNA here is from genome assembly GCA_004380135.1 of Stemphylium vesicarium. Taxonomy (NCBI): domain Eukaryota; kingdom Fungi; phylum Ascomycota; class Dothideomycetes; order Pleosporales; family Pleosporaceae; genus Stemphylium; species Stemphylium vesicarium. The sequence goes on from QXCR01000226.1 coordinate 16,031, forward strand.
TTTTCAACAGATGTAGATAACTTTCCAGTCCCATTACGAAGCACACGATCAATTCCAGCCAGATCATCCAAATGTACACACTCCTTACGGGGGCTCGCGAGTTTTTCGTTTGCTTGAAAATGAGCCATAGTGCCACGATGACGTTGACCAGTGTGAGACCCCATACGATGGATGCGACGATGATATCGGAATGCGTTATCGGTTCATTTTCGTAGCTAGGCGAGATGAATGGGCCCCAGGGCTGGAATGAAGGGACATCTCTGAATTCGTCGCTCATGGTGGGTCACCTGGGTTCCGTGGGGTTCCGTGGAGGAGGTAAGAAGACACAGAGCCGGGACGCTGCAGCGGGATAGTTTCTTTTATCCGATGTGCGTTCGTCGGAGGTGCAACTTGGACGGTAGAAGCGAAGGGTCTTCCCAAGTATATTGTCAGATTTGGTAGCCCCATAACGGCAGCTAGGGGCCTGCAGGAGATGAAGCGACGACATGAAAGACCCTCGAGTCAAAATAAGGTTCAGCGCTTTGAGATGCCTGTTCAGAGATCGAGAGGAGTTACTTCCATTGGCCAGAGGTGATACATGTGTGGAATTGTCGGAGAGCCCAACGGTCGATCCTTTCGTCAATCGTCCCACTAATGATGTTAGAGCCCCGATGATTTGCCCATTTCCCGTGAAGTGCCTGGCCCGACTTGCATCCGGGGCGGGATCTATCTTGGTGTCGTCTTGGTGGAACGCCCACTCTAGGCCTGGTGCTGACAAGGAAGGACATCCCTTTTGCGGGGGGATGTGCAGAGTTTGCGCATCCGCGAAAGTAGCCCATGCGACTGCCCTGGTAAGCCCGTCATGGCCCAAATCACGGGATTGCGACTTCTACGTGGCCACCACCTGATGTCTTTACAGTGGCCACGTTTGGTCGAAGTCGAGCACAGCTGTGACCGTAGCAGTCAGAAACGGAAGAACCGGCTGCTCTTTCTGACACGCGTGGCGGCTCAGCCGGTGGTGTTCCAAGTGGTAGCGTATGTACAGTATCTCAGGTAGTGGCTAGGGAACTTGCCGTGGTCCGCGAACCGACAAAATGCCAGCACGCGTTGAATTGCTAGCTGCTTGGTGGGTAGGTGCGGCGAGGTCTCCACGCACGATGATTTGCTCACAGGTAGGACTTTGGGCGGGCTCGAAGTCTAGCTGCAATGGGTATTGATACGAGAACTTTACATCCAGAACCAAGACACCGCTACGGCTATCATGAGTGTTTGGTTCCAAGGTTCTGTTCACCCACCGCTGCTTGAGGCAGTGTCATTCGGGGTTGATCGAGGCTCGTTGTTCCATCGGCTAACGGTCGTGGGGCTGAGGATCAATGCGGCGCCCAAAGACCTGGAAAACCTCCCTTCCCCATTTCCCATTTTCTCGGTACTACACGCGGCGAATTACGCTGCTAGAAGCGGCGCCATCGCGCCGCTGTCCATCTTGCCACGTGCCCCGTGCTCTTCGCACCCACAGTGCATCAGAGTAGCTGGCCTCGATGCGATGCGAGCTTCGAGAAACAGGCCCCTCCAGACAAGGCGACTAGCAATGGGTGAACGCCGGTGGTCAGCGAGTTCCCGCGGTCCGGTCGCAAGGAACATGGCTGTGTTTGAAACATGGGCTAACGAGTGCAGAAGGCACTACAGCGACGGCATCGGCGCAAGCGAGGAAATCCTCAAGAAATAGTTCGTGATAGTCGTACATGTGCGTGAAGTCGCTCGTCTGTTCAGAGATGTGGTCCAATGACGCGCAGGATGGCAGGAAGCCCTGTTGCGCATCATTGGGGGGAAGCTCGGAAAGAAGATTTGCGATGCGCGTTAGTGGGGCTAGTCCGTGCCCGTGGTTCCGCTGACGCGCGCCACAAGTGGTCGCTTTGCCCGCACCTTGGGTCAGGGGAAGACGAGCTGGGCTTCGGTGTCGTTTGCCAACTTGAACTAATTAGTAGAAGCCCAAACTCCCGAGTTTGGTTTGCGACAGTTCGGCACGTGAAGACCCTTCACAACTAGGCTGGATTGAGGTTGAAATCTGGAGCCACACAAACCTTCGCCATATCATGAACGTCAGACGTCCGACTAAGCTGCTCGCCCTGACAGCCACTACACCGTTAGTTCCACGGTATGCCCTCCGCATTGGGACTCTTCGCTCTCTATCAGCTGTCCGATTGAGATCGCTGCGCTTAGATACCTAGGTACGTACCCCAAGGTGATTTTCGATTGACGCAGCCGATCGCTTCTCGCATTGGAAGAGTGGCGCTGCTGCGCAAACCAAGTTTTACCAAATCTACGCACGCTTCATGCGCACCGATCACCTTTCCAAGAATTCACGCTCTCCCACTTGTCCACGCCCTCGCCGACCAGAGCCTCCAAGGTACGCGAACGCAGGCGGCGCCTTAGCACAGAGTCTGCGCGCGCTGGTTTCCGGTACCGCGTATTTCCCCATCTAATCTGGACAAGGTGAACGGCCGCCTGTAATCTATCATTGGTAGCGAATTTGTCAGATCGGCGATTCAGGAACGCGTTCAAAACATCAGGGTTGTTCAGGGCGCTCCGATGATAGTGTTCCGGAGAAAAGGATAGGAGGAGCGGTCTCGCGAGGTGATTGTTGATGGCCTAGAGCTGGTCTCTGCATGTGATGAGAGCCACCATCACGCTCGCGGATGGTAGCCCAACGACCTCGCCTGCATAGGTTCAATGCAGGGGTGCTTCTTCATCTGTTGTCGTAGCATGGATATGCAGTCAAGTTGATCAAGTGGTGGTGGATACTGACATCACCATGGTATGCTATCGCCGAAGTAACATTTGGTGATTAGCCGCGATAGTTTGTACGGTTGTTCCACAGTAGACGTGCAGGCCTGCGATGTGGAACGCTGTAGTACAGTGACTGTCGTGTACGCCGAACATGGACAACATCAGTCGTGTCCGACGAGTAACACTTAGAGTCACTTCAGAATTAACCCTTCCATCGGCAGAATCTATACCACGTTAACCCGTTCGTCTGTATAGACTGTATGAAATGATCTAGTGTTCTTCCCTTTGTACTTGGTACAAAAGTCAGCCCTTCAGCTGAGGAGCAGTGTCGCGTACAACCATATCCTGCAGACTGCAAGGGGATAGCCAAGTTTGAATCTCTTGCCGTGAGTTCCGCTCCTTCTTTCATCAAACTTTCTTCACACCTGAGAACGGTAAGGCGACTAGTCTCTCAGCTGAGCAGCGGAGCTCGACCATTGCTGAATTTCTAGACGGATCGCAGTCCACGGGCCAGGAGGAAAAAGGAGATTCCAGGTCGATCTCATCGGTGTTCGAAGGTACATAGTGGAAGTCTCGACAACCAAACTCGACTTGAGCGTCAGCACCAACGGACACCAGTGTGATTGATTACAAATGGTCACTCCGACGGGTGCAGCCTGCAATTCTATTTGTTCCGATACATAGAACGTGGATGGATCAACCAGATCGTGCATTGACGCAACGCCTTCAGCCCTCCGTTCTCGAACCTCTTCCTTGACTGTAGGGATCATGTCTACGTTCTTTGGATTCAGGCACCGCATGATCTCAGACAATGCAGCGACTACCGCCACCGATAAAGATGGCGCATCATCAGATCGCTGAGGCCTTGTTTGCAAACAGCTCACATTCTCGGAAGATGCCACTGACTGGAGCGCATGAGATGGGACTGGACTGTGTATTTGATAAGCTCTGCCGGCGCTGCCATGGTCATCGCGGATCGCAATATGCAGACGTATAGAATCACTCTTGTTCATTACCGTCTTGCTCCTTGCTTTCAGAAAGAGTTCTTGATTCCAAAGCATTGTTGAGGCCAGTGTGGCATCGTGGCGCGAATAGCAGCTTGATTTGAAGGACCAATCATGATCGCTCAGTACGTGATTAGATAAGAGTGGTGTTATGCCATCCCATCTCAAGCGGGGAGGATGTTCCGCTGAGACGCATAAAGAGGAATCGTCCACTACCTAGGTATTTCGGATGCGCGGGATCCCGTGACGGAAAGCGGGAAGGTAAAGAGAGTCTGTTGCTCGAGAGGAGCAACCGAGTCTGACGATGCAGCTTCCAAAGTTTGGAACTTACAGAAGCAGTTGGTGTCCACAGATGAGCGAAGGTGAGATTTTGCTGCGCAGTGTGTTGAGCTGTTCTCGCAATGACTGACCTGCTGTTGTCGAGGCTGGCGCCTCCTTCACCGTCGGCTCAGGAAGCTGCTACTGGATGAAGAGCCAATGGGGGGTAATGCATCATCACATGCTATACCATATTTAGTCTAGTCAGCCCCGCACCCATTATGCGTCCATCACTGCGACCCAAGCTGTAAGCTGCAGACATAATATCTTTACAACCACTGTGGCCATAAAACGATCCCATATTTGCAAGAGCCGTTTTACCAAAGGGAGCACGGTACCATTGACCCCAAGGATTTCTAATCACCTCGCGGTCGACCATTTCCCGCACCATCACCCTCAAGCTCTCAGCCTCGTCAAAGTTGACGACCCCTCCACACCCATCTGGATTTCCCGTCTACTTTCGGACCCCTAAGCTTTCAAATGAAGGATGTATACCCCACTCGATGCATCAAAACGGCAGACCCGACTTCTTCATCTCCTTCTGGGAGACGACGAGGCTGAACTGAGGTGCAGGCTCAGCATCACCTCACTCAATGACGACCCGATATACGAGACTGTTTCGTATGTCTGGGGCACTTGGGATGATCCTGGCACTATCTGTATCGAGGAATTTGAAGAGAGGGTGTCGATTACCAAGAATCTGGAATCCATGCTAGATAATTTACACTCCCTGGACCAGGCACGCGTCCTTTGGGCCGATGCTTTGTGTATCAACCAGAACGATTTGGACGAAAGATCGAGTCAAGTCAGCATAATGGGCGACGTCTACAGCCGTGCATGGCACGTGATTGTATATCTCGGTGAATATTTCGAACGCTGTGAACTTGCCATTGAAGCCATCTACCAGCTTGGAAGTGACAGCAGCCCACACGTGTTCAGCGATATGGGACACCGGATTACAGTTGAAGGGGTGGGACTTGAGTCGCCGCAACTGATGGATGCCGTAATCACATTCCTCTCATTGTCATGGATGAGACGGGTCTGGACTGTGTAAGAGCTCGCAAATGCAAAGGAATTAGATGTGATATATGGACGTTTATCGCTTCAAGTAATAAGATTGATCAAAATGTGCTCTGATCTAATAGATGGCCACTAATCCTGCTGCGGGACTCGAGGAGATAATGGTGACCGATGGACAAAGTTCATGGACGGGTTTCGAAATTGGCTGCATCTCTTATTTTCCCTGGAGTTGCGAAGGGGAAGACTGCATTCTATACTACACACTCTAGAACTCTTCCGAGCTCGCTCTGCAAGCGATCCCCGCGACAAGATTTATAGCTTGTTGAGTCTATGCGGTGTTGCATGGGCCGATCAATTTCGACCAGATTATACGCTCGAAGTGCCGGCTCTATTCCTGCGTGTAGCCGAAGCCATATACTACAACGACAAGAATCTCGTATTTCTCAACTTCCGCTACTCGCGGTCTCGTTCAGATTTGCCGTAATGGTTTGTCGATTGGGAGGCGTATTGCTCTATTGGATTGACATTCGTTGTTGTACGCTTCGAGGAGAACTACGACTCTTGTGGTGCCCAAGGCTCTAGCGTAGAGTTTGACTTGGAAGGAAAAATGATCGCTATGCGGGCGTTCTGTTCTACAAGATCCAATTGCACAGGCTTATCAAGCAACCCGGGAGAAAATATAGCCTCGATACGATCTCTAACGAAAATCGGCGAGAAAGGGCGACGATTGTATGGGCAGACCACGCAATCAATGGAGGAAGCATATTATCTAGCGCTGATTGGAGGAGTTATAAGGAAAGACACAGGCCAAGAATTCGTCTCTATATGTGCGATTGTTGACCCGACGCCGTTTCGAGCATTCGAAGCGCTGTTTCTACCAGAAACTTCAAAGCGCACCAAGTGGTCCCATAATCTACGCAATAAAACTGGACCAACGAGTCTTTTCGAATTGTTCAAAAGAGTAGGGAAAGGCATTCGAGCAGCTTTTCCAAGCACATCCGGAAAAAGCGTTGATACTCCAGCTCTGGGAAATGATGTCACCCTAGATGATATAAGCAGCAGATTTATGAATGTGGCTGTAAATCAACGTTTCGTGGTGTTAGAAAATGGCTACTTCGGGCTTGCACATGAAGACTGCGAACCTGGTGATTTCAACGTGGCACTAAGAGGTGGTAATATGCTTTACGTTCTTCATCCATTAACAACAGGCGACTATACGTTCATTGGAATTGCATACATCCAAGAGATGATGCACGGGGAGGCGTTCGAGAACAATCCGGAACTTGAAACCTTTCGCATAGTGTGAAGAACGGACGGTTATTTCACAATAATACGAGGTTGCCGAGACGCGGAGTATAGGGCTTTATTGTTCACAGTATTCTTATTCATAATTGGAGATGATCAGTATGCCCGAGTAAATTAGGAAAAAAGCATCCAGATGATGACATTATATTACGAATCGTGGAAAGACTGCAGCGAAGTTGTCGCGATCTTGGCTTCCACGCGTGAAGGTCGAGGCGAGTGGGTTGGCGGACCCCACTTGGCGCGAAACGTCATCAGTGGCGGCGACCCTTTCCAAGCCACGAGCTCATGCACGGCAATACACGACGAATCTAGTGCTTCAACCGTCGACACTCTCCACCTCTGTATACACCCCGACTCCACTTATACTTCAATACACATTGTGCACACGTACAAGCCCCGGAAATGTCTGAAAAGCCTAGCACGGAGAAGGTGAGGCAAAAACACAGGGCGCGAGAGCTTTCCCCCGCTAACTGCTGCAGCCTCCCGAGAGCCCAACCACAGCGCGTGAGCTCGACTTTGACGATGACAACGATGCTTCAGCTGCCTCGACCCACGACAATGCTGCATCGCCGCCCCGTTCGTCCAAGTCGCCCAAGCCCGGCGTGCGCTTCAACGAGGAGGCAACCGAAATCCCACCGCAAAAGCCCCCGCGACCTGTAGACCCCCAGGTGCAGGCGCAGAACACGCTTATCGAGGCCTTCCCCGGTGTTGACCCCAATGTCATAAAGGCTGTATTGGTCGCAAGTGGAGGCAAGGTTGAGCCTGCCTTCAACGCGTTGCTGAGTACGTGGCCGCATTGTGGTGCTGTAAGGGTGTCATTTGCTGACCACAGCAGGCATGTCGGACCCCAACTTCAAGGCTGAAGAAGCCCCTCCACCGCAGCCACCTCGCCCGCAACCTCGGAGTCAGCTGGAGCAGGACGAAATCTATGCGCGACAGCTGGCCCAGCATTACCAGAGGCAGGGTGGTCCAGCAGGCCAGCGCCCGCGTGAGCAAGGTGCCAGGCAGCGGCCTGGTGAGCCCGAGCGGGAGTACAGCTTTTTTGATGGTACGCGCACGCAAGTCTATGGACGAGTTTCTTCTAATAACTACCGTTGCAGATGACCTCCCAGAGATCCGCAAGAACATCGAGCAGGGCTTCAAGGAGACACAGCAGACGGTTACCAAGTGGATCAGCAATTTCACCAAGAAGCTCGACGGCGAGGTCGAAGAGTACGACAGGTACGGCAATCCGCAGTACACGGGCCGAACGGGGCCCCCACAGCAGCGACAAAACTTCGGCCCGTCGCAGTCGGACCAGATGTATGGCATCCGCAAGTCGGCGGAGCAGCGACGATCGGCTGACCACAATCGCTACGACGCCGATAACAGGGTTATTGGCGACGACTTTGCAAAGTTGGAGTTGAGGGACAACGAATGTGAGTGACCATGGCCCATCACGCGGAGCACCACTAACCCAGCCCAGTGCCTCAACGATCATCGAGCCGCCCGCACGCGAACCCCGATCTTTTCAAGCCCACCCCAGTCTCACCTCCTCAGAGCGGCCCCGTGGACGAGGTCGACGCCCTTTACCGCAACCCGTCCCCGAACAACCAGAGTGGCCAGGGAAAGTCTGGCGGCAAGAAGTGGCAGCCTCTGACATCTGTGGCGCCCAACCCTGAGCCCGACGAGCATGATCCCTTCAGCCTGGGTGATAGCGACGACGACGAGAAGGAGCTAAAGAAGCACGACACAAACCCCGAAGACACTGAGAGACTGAAGAACGCTGCTCAGAGCAATAGCGAGGGTCCCACTTCAGGAAAGCTGAAGCCTGCAGAGCGAAGTGGCAGCGTAAGCCAGAAAGACGCTACCATGGAGGCGTTGATGAAAGAGGCGAAGTAAGCTCATCATCACCCGCCTAAAATCAGCTTGGAACAAAACACCGCTATTGTATCATCTAGAGGTGGACCCAGGCCTAGTCTTCATGACCATTAGGTAGGATCGAATTGAGATTCCAACTTCCTTCCACCTGTTATATGTGCCTGTCGCATTTCGTTCCCCTCACCCGATCGTAATTTACTGCCTTATCGTGTACTTACTGATAGCGAACATGGATACTGCACCTGCTCTGTTGCCTCCCGGTGGAGAAAGATCGTCTGACTCTACGCTCCTCGGCCCGTATTTGTTTTGTGCATTTCGATTTCTGCATAGTCATGCCAAAATGGTGAAGGGTCAAGATGAGGTGAGAATCCACGTCACGCAGCAAATTAACCATCGGCACTGGACACGGTGTCTTAGCTAACAATATCCAATTGTGGAGAGCTGAGGCGCAGCAGTATCTTTCAGGCGTGATGGAGGATCGCTTTTGCAGACTGTCGACCCACACCTTGGACGGGTTCCTTCGACGGGACGATCGCGCCAGTCTTACATTCAGACGCAGGAGTCAGCGTCGCCAAGCCTCCTTTTGCTCAGCCTTATGAACGCCCTAGCTTCAGCTGCTCCGTAGAACATGCACGGCCGCATGCGATTGGTTGGAAATATGTATTTTGTTGGTGTTTGTACAACAACGGGCGCTTTCCACACCATTGCCTCCCTTCAGATGCCATCTGTCAGCAACAGAGAAAGAGCATGACCAAGCCACCCAGTTCTGAAGTCTCAAGCCTATCGGCTTCCATCGGCCACAATACGTCCAGTGCAATACCAGCAGGCAGCGAAATCGTATTCCACACCCTCTGCCATACGCCTCCCATTGTGACGAAGTGTGAACACGGCCGCTTTTAGTGCTCGTATTGGCTGCGAAGCTTCTAGAGCTGTGTTGTGCTCCTCTACCAGCTGAGACGTGCGTCAGATCTGACCACCAAGCGTTCGCAGCAATTGTTTCCAGCTCCCTAAAGAACGAGTCGGTCAGCGAGTTCATTCGTCACCTGTGGTTTGCGCCAAGCATAAGCCGCCCGGTTGATCATCAAGGGTTCATCGTGCTCGCGTCTTGGCAGAATATCTACTTCACAACAATGGTTCACCACACCGCTGCAATACGGGTGTGGCTCAGTGTCTTCCTTGTGCCTTGTATTGATATGGCAGTTTCCAGTCATTGTAGGTTGGAAGAAAGTCCACCTGACGATACTGAGTGGGCTGTTGTCAGATGTGGTAGAAATGGGTATGTTGAAGATCGGATGACGCTGAGAATGTGGCTTTGGATTGCTATAAAATCTGGAGCTCATCTCATCGTTCATTGCTATCAACCTCTATCAATTCATACTACACAACCCAACCATCACACTCATCATGGACCCTGTCACCCCCATTCCGCTTCCCAAGATCGACGAGCCCGAGGAGTACAATTCCAACTACATCCTCTACTGGCACCATGTTGGCTTGGAACACAACCGCGTCACACATACTGTGGGCGGCCCCCAGACCGGCCCACCCATCTCCGCCAGAGCCCTAGGCATGTTGCAGTTGGCTGTTCACGACGCGTACTTCGCCATCAATCCATCCTGCGACTTTACCACCTTTCTCACTCCTGGTGCCGAGAACGCTGCATACCGTCTTCCCGATCTCAATGGGGCGAACGATGCTTGTCAGGCAGTCGCTGGTGCTTCCATCAAAATGCTGTCTGAACTTTACTCGAAGCCTGTCACCCAGCCCAACCCTAACCCGGGCGCCAACATCTCTGACAATGCCTACGAGCAGCTTCAGCTACTGCTGGATCGTTCGATAGCGGATGCTCCTGGAGGGGTCGATCAGGCGTCTGCAAGTTTCGTCTTTGGCCAGGCGGTAGCAGAAGTATTCTTCAACCTTCTCTTCCACCCCCCAGGTGCCTCACAAGAAGGCTACCATCCCACACCCGGTCGTTACAAGTTTGACGACGAACCGACTCACCCTGTCGTATTGATCCCCGTCGATCCTAACAATCCTGATGGACCCAAGATGCCCTTCCGCCAATACCACGGCCCGTTCTATGGCACCACTGCGAAGCGTCTCGGCACTCAAACCGAACACATGATTGCCGACCCCCCTGGTATCCGTTCCGCTGCGGACGAGGGCGCCGAGTACGACGACGCAATCCGGGTTGCCATTGCCATGGGCGGTGCCATTGGCCTCAACTCGACCAGGCGCAGTCCATACCAGACAACGCAAGGAATCTACTGGGCCTACGACGGCTCTAATCTCATCGGCACACCACCGCGCCTCTACAACCAAATCGTGCGCCGCATCGCCGTAACCTACAAGAACGAACCCGACCTCACCAGCTCAGCCAACAACGCAGACTTCGCGCGCCTCCTCGCCCTCGTCAACGTCGCCTGCGCCGACGCGGGCATCTTCTCCTGGAAAGAAAAATGGGAGTTTGAATTCTGGCGCCCGCTCTCGGGCGTCCGCGACGACGGGCGCCCCGACCACGGCGACCCCTTCTTCCTCACCCTCGGCGCGCCCGCCACAAACACAAACGACATACCCTTCAAGCCGCCGTTCCCCGCATACCCTTCGGGCCACGCGACCTTTGGCGGCGCAGTCTTCCAAATGGTGCGCCGCTACTACAACGGGCGGCCCGGCCTCGGGACGTGGAAAAACGACGAACCAGACACCATTGCCATCGACATGATGGTGTCGGAGGAACTCAACGGCCTCTCGCGCGACCTGCGCCAGCCCTACGACCCCACGGCCCCGATCACAGACCAACCTGGTATCGTGCGCACGCGCGTGGTGAGGCATTTTAGCTCAGCCTGGGAACTCATGTTTGAGAATGCGATTTCCCGCCTTTTTCTCGGGGTCCATTGGCGCTTTGACGCTGCTGCTGCGAGGGATATCCTCATTCCGACGACGACGAAGGATGTTTATGCGCGGGATGAAAATGGCGCGACGGTGTTTCAGAATGTGGAGGATGTTAGGTATACCACTATGGGCACGAGGGAGGGGTTTGAGGGGTTGTTGCCGATTGGAGGTGTCCCGTTGGGGATTGGGATTGCGGATGAGATTTTTGAGAGTGGGTTGAGACCGACGCCGGTGGATAGGCAGCCTATGGGTGATGAGGCGCCGGTTCAACAGAAGGGCGAGGTGGGGGTGGGGATGTGGGAGGGTGAGCAGGTGCCTGCGATGGATCAGGCGCCTTAGATGGAGGACGGTTTTCCTGATGCACGGGTATCGCTTTCGGTCTCTTCGCTCCTACTACTGTCATCACTCTCATTTAACCAGGTAAACAAGTTCGAATCATAGAAATCTACTCCCACACGGGAAATACATCCCCACTACTTCTTCCCAGCACCCTTATCTCCCCCTTCGCCATTCTCATACCCCTCCCTAAGCCTTCATATCAACCCTGCCCCCAAACCGCACCTTCGCAGCCCTCTCTTCGCCCACCAAAAAGCTCTTCGGAAACCACTCCGGTATCCCCTTTCCGTCTATCATCTCCACAAGCGCCCCCGCCGCCTTCAAACAAAGCACCATCCCATGCCCGTTAAACCCCGCGGAAACCCACAGACCCTGTTTCCCAGGTATCTCACCCACAAAAGGGCGTCCGTCCACTGTCGCGCCCATGATACCTGTCCATTCTTGTACAACGCGGTCGTCGGTTTCGTTGTCAGCCTGCGGCTTTGACGACTCGCCCCATATCGTGGGACCGTGGTAGTGCACTAGAGACTCGCGGAGGTACGTTGATATTTGCGGATTTAACGTACTGTCGTTCACGGTGCCGTATTCGGTTTCTCCAGCGTTGGGTAGGCGGCCGAGACCGCCGCCGATGATTATGTGTTGGGTTTCGTGTTTCTTCTGGTGGTGATGCTGTCCCTCCTGCAGATGTCGCGGGATCATGTACTCGTACCCATTTTTATAGATGAAGGAATACGTTGTCGGTAGTGGACTCGGCAGTTTAGCAGCTGGCCCGGGGCGATGGACAGTGATTTGGCCGCGCATAGGTACGATTGCGGATTGTAGCGCAGGTAGTAGGTATGGTGTGTAGCCGTTTGTTGCTAGAACGACGGTTTGTGCTGGGATGGTGCTGTGTTGGGTGAAGATTTGCCATTTGGAAGTAGGAGTGCTAGGGGGGGTTGAGGTAGGGCGGATTGCATGAACGGGGGTGTTGGTACATAGTTGGAGCCCCTTTTGTACGCACGTGGAGAGGATGCCGGTTGTGAAGCGGTAGGCGTGGATGCGGCCGGCGAGGTATTCGAATGCGCCTGATAATTCTTCTTCTTGGTCTATCATTGGGTTCGTGTTCTTTGCTGCAACGCAAAACCGCGTTTGAATATCTGAGATGTCTTCGTGGATGCGGTACCATGCTGCCTTGCCCTCTTCCTTTTCATGAGCTTCGGCATCGGCGCGGAGCGCTTGGATGGCTACTTTGCCCAGCTCGAATGTGGGTTTATCATAGATTAGGTCGACGGTGTTGCATAGTTTACCTTCGCAGTCTAACCCTAATTCCGAGGCTAGTTGATGTGTTTCGATGATGTTGGCGTACTCTAGTCGAGCTATTTTGAGCGCTTCTTGCTTCCCAAGTTCTTGGACGTGCTGCGAGTAACTTCGGTAGCTCGCGGCTTTTGTGTGCCCGCCATTGCGGCCGGTGGCCCCAGAACATATCTCCCGTGCTTCTAGCATTATGATACGCGCGTTTGGTTGGGTCCGTAGGAGATTGTAGGCAATCATGGTGCCAGATATGCCAGAGCCGATGATTGCATAGTCGTAGGGTGTTTTTGGATCTTCTGTTTCTGGTTCGATGAGATTTGCGATTGGCGATTTCGGTTCTTGCCAATATGAAAAGAGAGGGTTGGCGATTGGTGGTCCGACAGGGATGCTGGCTCGGGCTTCCATGGCGGTTCTGATTTTGAAGATACTAGTTCGTGCAGAGGTTTTCGATGGATGCTAGGAAAAAAAACAAGAGCAAGTTTGGTTGTTATGGGAATGTTAACAGGAAGGATGATAGTGGAGGGCCATGATACCGTTAGTGGGGTAGGAGGTGTATCGGCTGTACTTTCTCCTTTGCGTTAGCCGCGACGTACAATGTAGGGGCCCTTCATTCAACTCCCACGACATCGACAACGCAAAGATTGTCGAGATGAGCGCTCAGCTTGAAGTCACATAAAAGCAGAGTGTATATTTGTCGATATGTCAAGCCAAGCGAACAGCGATGTGACAGCAGTGGCATCATCGCAGGCGAGCCGCAACAGGCTGTGGCATGTGTGGTCCTTTAGAGGAAAGGCTTGCGAGTTGTAATCGTGTTCAAGGAGCAAACCCAACGATAGAATAGAGAAACATTGTGTATGAAGATGGACGGACTGAGATGAAAGCAATGTGTGTGGGTCACTCTGGGACGCGGAGCCGCTTATTGGCGGAAAGAAAGCTCGGGGCAAAGACGGCCGGTCATCTTCATGAATATAGGATTGTCATGTTCGCAAACTCGTCTAGAGACCTTCAACATCAATGCAAAGGCTATCACAGCTGTCTTCGCAGCTTAAGCAACAATCTGGGCGAACCGAAAGTCATCCGGGGACAAGTAGCAGTACCCCGCTTCAAGCCGATTGCGGCATACCTCCAACCGCAACCATCAACACCAGCATGGCGAAAAGCAAAGTTGTCGTCACGCGACAACTTATAAATGAAGCCCAGAGGTTGCTAGATGCGAAGAAAGGTGATTTGGAGATCGTACAATGGCAGTCAGAGAAGGTATGTACAGATTGGAGGTGACGAGGAGACAGAGGGCTGACAAGCATGCATACAGCCGTGCGACCGATCATGGCTTTTAGAAAATGTCAAAGGCGCAAATGGGATCCTCGTGATGCTTACAGACAAAGTCGATGAAGAGCTCCTGGAGGCTTCTGGTCCTCAGCTCAAGACCATTGCTTCCTTCTCCGTCGGCACAGATCACGTGGACAGAGACGCGCTGAAGAAACGCGGCATCCGTCTTGGTTACACACCAACATGTCTTACCGACGCCGTAGCAGATCTCACGATCATGCTCATTCTGATGGCACAGAGGAGAGGCGGAGAGTCGATGGCAAAGGTCACCAAGGGAGAATGGCCACAGATGCCGTGGCATCCGTTGCTGATGACAGGCCCTCAGATTCGAGGCTCAACAGTAGGATTCCTGGGTTTCGGAAGAATCGCGCAGGCATCTCTTCAGAGATTACTGCCATTTGGTATCAAGCGTGTGATCTACCTGACTTCCAAGCCCGGGCAGCCTGCCAAGGAAGATCATTACGGCCTACTCAAGAACGCCGGGATTCCCGTCGAGCCCGCTACGGGCGCCGACCAACTCGCCCAAGAAAGCGACGTGGTAATCGTCGGATGCGCGCTCACCCCCTCGACGAAGCATCTCGTGAGTAACGACTTCTTCTCAAAGATGAAAAAGCTGTCCGTTATCGTCAACGTCGCGCGTGGCCCCATTATCGACACCAATGCTCTGGTCAAAGCGTTGAATGAAGAGCAGATTTTCGGTGCTGGTTTGGACGTGATCGAGAACGAGCCGAACATCACGGCTGATCACCCGATCTTGAAGCAGCCAAGGGCGGTTCTGATGCCGCATATTGGAAGTGCCACGATCGAGACGCGCGTTCAGATGGCAACTGAGAGCGTGAAGAATTTGCTTGCCGGGCTAGCAGACGAGGCCATGATCAATGAGTTGGAGCTGTAGCAAGCAAAAGATCTCTTAAGGGAAAGACAAATTACCTAACAAAGTATGTGGTTTACTGTCAGATTGCTCAATACTAGCCGAATGGCCCAGAATTCCGGCTTATTCCTGTTCTTTCTGGAGCACTGACTTCCATTCCCCAGATGAATTAAACTTTGCACTAGAGAGGCACAGCTCCCCTTTACCCATTGTAGCCACAACACTTCCTCGGGGCTCTTGGTCCTCGATAGAGTTTCTTATAGCCTGAACCTCAAGGTATCCTTCACTCTCCCACCATATCTCCGTCCATCGTGCCGTTGCAACGCCGCGTACGTAAGTGCGAACACAAGACAAAGCTCAAGGATTGCTGCAACAATGAGCGCGGGGTGCATGCTGTGCAAGTAGATGTCTGGGTGGGGACTAAACTGGAAGATGACTTTGTAGAAACTCTGCAGCTGGGGAAACTACTTAAGAACCGGGAGAAATCAATTTTTGGGGTTTATTTCGAAGTGTTGGTCTCCAGCTTCAATGACTGAGATTCCAGTATCAACTTACACCCGCTCTTCACTTTTCAACGTAACTGTTAGTGTGCATCCCATTCTTCACGTCGGTCTGGTTTGATTACCCAGTAATCCTCAGTAGTGTGCAAAAGCTTACTGATATACGCCAATCGTAGTGACATTCACTGCAACATCCGAATCTATCGATATCAAAAAAGCTTAAACCCACCCGGCACCTGCGTCTGGAACACACCCATGGGATCGTACTTCCTCGCAACCCCTCTCAACATCGCCATCTCGTCGACCCCATAGCTCGCCAAAGGGTTCTGAAACGACGCAGCAAAGTTCAGATACTTGTACGGATGATAAACGCCCTCCTCCTTCGCTATATCCTCAACTAACTTCACCAGATCTTTCAGAGCCTCGGCGAACCCATCCGCAGCCGCAGCATCCTCAAACGTGAAAATAATCTGCAAGAAGATTAGATCCTTCTCTGGCGTACCATTGGGCGAGAACCCGAGACTGTTCGGCGAAGTCCCGTTCCTTGGTGGCGCAGGAAGCGCTTGGAAAGTGATCTCCGCAACAGATTTCGCGTACGCATATTGCTTTGCGATCTCGGGGACAACATTCCTCCACATAGCGTGGATGCGATGCATGATCGTCTCGGAGATCTTGAACGAAGTCGTCGCCCAAATGGTTCGTTGAGGGTTCGCGGCAACTTGTCTAGACGCATTCCGCGTGTGCTCACTGACGGGCGCTTCGACCATACCATTCATCACCTGTGGCTGTACGTCGATAATGCTTTTCAATGCGCCCGGTTTCTGGGTTGGCTTCGTGTACCACATGATGCTGACTGGGTTGAACGTAGCGGCGGTGTGGTTATACCGCACTGTCACCCATCCAGCGGCGTAGGGGTCGTATTCTCCTCGTTTGAATTCGGTAAACGCTGATAGCAAAGGTGTTGTTGCGTTTGGGCCGTAAACGATTCTACCGCCCCAGATCGGTGTCGCGGGGAAGGCTTTCAGATCGAAACGCGTGACGATACCAAAGTTGTTCTGACCTCCTTTTAGTGCGGCGAAGAGATCGGAGTGCGAGGTCGCGTTCGCGTTGACGATGGTGCCGCTGGCGAGGACAACTTGGAAGTTTACTACTGCGTCGCAGGACCAGCCTAATTCGGGACTGAAGAAAGATATACCGCCTGTCAAACAGATTTTAGTGTCTTGATTGGAAGCCATTGGATTAAGAAAACGAGACGCATACCACCAGTCAAGAAACCAGCAGTTCCAACAACCCCAATCCGCCCACCCATGACTGTGAGATTTCTCTTCTCAGCCTCGTCGTAGACATCCTGCCACAGCGCTCCAGCGCCAACTTGAACTACCTTGTCGCCGCGCGCAACCTCGACCTTCTTCAGACTCTGCATGTCGATTGTGACTCCCTTGTCAATATTGTTCGATCCTGCGTTGGCGTTATGGCCTCCACCTTTGATAGCGAATTTGGTGGTGTTTGTCTGCGCTAGGATGGAAACCGTCGTAGCTACATCCTGTGCGGTGTTCGGCCGCAGGATACAAGAAGGGTGCAAGCGAAGCTGGAGGAAAGGATATGATTGGATTGATGCGTTGTAATTTGGTGCCGTTGGGTAGTAAGTGTTGTTTGGCAGGACGGAGGAGAGCTCAACGCATGCATCGTGCCAAGTAGGGTATGTAGCGATAGCCACACTGACCAGCCAGCCCAGCGAATAAAAAGTGAATAAATGCATGTTGAGGCTGCGGAAATTCGGAATTGTTCGTGCACTGGACCCCAAAACATTTCAATGCCTCGTTTAAGTACAAAGATGTTCCCGCAGTCCCGAGGACATCTCCAGACATCTCCGAAACTTCACACTCTTCATATTACCCGAAGTCAGAACATTCCTGTGTCCGAAATACGAAGATTTATTTGTGTCATTGCGCATCCGGGTATCTCAGTCAGCCGTAGCTGGCAGGGCAGTATTCTATTGGTCGATCTGCACGCTTGAAGCTGAATGTGGTAGCGGAAGCCCGGATCAAGGTTTGCACAACAGCGAGGATAAGATTATTTGCATCGCAGACGCGGGGAGCCGATAGAACGGTGTGTGTGGTTGTCGATGGTCAGGAGAGACGGGCAGTGAAGGGAGGTGAGACTGTCGTGGAAATTGGATAGTTCGGGGTGGAATTGTGAGCAACTGAGATTTGGCATCATGGAATGATGATCACCTGAGCTAACCGCTAAATTGTGCCGCTTGCAATTATGCTCCTGTCAATCTCCAGGCGAATGAAAGCCACCCCCGTTATGCCTTTCCTTGCTGCACTCGTACTCCTCTCACTCATTTCTGGGGCCCATCCATAAAACTTTGCATCTGCTCGATCGCAACATCAACAATCGGCGTCGTGTCCCGTAGATGTTTCCCCTTCTTTCCAGCCTGCTTCTTGGCCAGGTACACGCGGTCCAGAGCATCAAGTACAGTCTCGACGATGCTGAAGCCACGAATAGTCGGTTCCCTCCACTCAGATTCATCCGGAACACCCGCGCCAATTGCGATCTTCCCTTGCTCGACGTCGATCTTGTGGCATAGCTCGCCGCACTTCGTCGTTAGGCTCATGTAGTCAAACTCGAACCGTGGAAGCATTGCTCGAAGCTGATCAGAGTTCCGCAGTGCCTTGACGAAGGAGAGGATGTTGAGGTCGCCGTGACCTTCGGTGCGAGGAGTGGTCTTGGAGTGCTTAGCCATCTCTTCATCCAAGCGATACCATGTGCATAGGCGAGTCTCTGTGCCGTAGATGTAGTCGCGCAGAATTTTTATCTCAAGAAGGGTTTCCAGCTGAAGCGTCTTATGAGTGCCAGTTCCTACATTGAAGTCGGAAGTTGAGTCCTCGTACAAGTGTCTGACCTGCTTGATTGTTTTCTGGAAGTAGCCAGTGGCGATAAGAAAGCGTGAGAAGAAATCTCCTGGCTTAGTAGGGAGTTGGTTAAGGAAGATCTTGTTTAGGTACTATTTTGTCATGAGCTCGAGATCAGGCCAGGTCCCTGTGATAAGACCCAGCTGCTTGAAGCGCTTATATAGGTGACAGAGGGAGAAGATGTGAGGCTATGATCTGCAAAGTCGGTTCCCATCTTTTCGCACAGCAAGCCGTAGGCCAAAGACAGTTTGCCCCTAATTGTCGGAACGCTCATTTGAAGGAAGTCTCCATCCTGGGGTGGAAGGATGTGCTGGGCAGCTGTTCGCTCGCGGGCGGCCTTATCGCCTACCAGATCGAGAGTTTATCTAGAGATCAAGCTATCGTTGAAGTCATTGTGGGTAGCCAGATTCACGAAGCATGACTTTGGGTAATCGTGGTGCAATCCACAGAGTGGGTGGCTTGCTTCCAACAGCCGCTTCTGAATGTATCGGGAATGTGAGAACGGGCGACCGATGATGTAGTTGCGAAGTGTTCTTGTATACTCGGTGACTTCTTGGACATGAGGCGAGAATGATATCTCGCGGTTCCTCCACGAGAAAAAGCTTGCCTCTTCCTTTCTAGCTCGGCGTATAAGCGGCATATACGACTTGAGAGAGTGGCTTGCATCCTTGGACCGGGTTCTTCTGAAGAGCCCAGCGATAAATATCATAGTCATGGAGCATCCCTTGAATCTACCAAACTCGGAAAAGAATTGGGTAGGTGAGTCCAAAGTCTCATCGAGTAGAGGCAGACCGCGGGCTTTCAGGAAAGGCTTCGCAAACACCTTCTTGACGTCCTAGAGTATATGTCAGCTTGCTTTTTCCTACTCTACAGTAATATGATGGCGAAACTTACAAGTCCAAAGTTCGCTTCATGTAGATAGCAGACCTGTCAACAATCAAGCGGCTTGCAAGCGCTTGATCAATCTACAATCAAGCCGACGGTTCCATCAATCAAGCCTCTCGCATAGAGATTGGTTAGCAATCAAGCTCAAGAGACGAAGCTTGATTGATCAGCTTGATCAGATTGATGCAGCGAGGCGGCGAAGGCGGCGGAGGCTGCTCGCCTAGTTAGCATTGTTTTCGCTGAGGGAGCCGCGTACCCAGCCATCTGCCCATCTACTAGCCACCCAATTGAGCCTATATTACCCTCGGATTGGGACGATCATGAGTAAACTCAACA
>QXCR01000227.1:0-35398 GCA_004380135.1 Stemphylium vesicarium
TTGTGGGCGAGAAGACGGAGTCTATGGCTGTGGACGGCGGGGTCCAGCCGGGGGGAGGGAGTTGCTTCGCAGCTGCGAATGTGGATACTTTTGTCATATATCAGTTTAAGAACGCTAGCCTGTAAGGTATAGTCGGAAGCCCAGTTGAAAAAGAAATGCAGCACATGACAACCAACCTTCCTTCCTTCTCTCATGTTGCCAGAGCGGGAAAGAGGAAGAGGGAAACGAGTGGTGAAAACGTACAAGAAGCCAACGCCTCACCCCCCGTGACAACAGCAATACGACACTTCCCCCTCCCCACCCTCTTCGCCGCCTCGTCAAATAGTTTCCCGGGTTTATCTCCTCCATGCTCAGACGTCCTTTTCCACTTCATTCCTTTCACACCTAACGACCCCGCCAACAGCCCTGCCAGATCCTCATAAGGCCAAGTCCATGTCCTCACCACATCGATGCTATCAATCCCAGCCTGCAGGTCTGGAATAGAAGGGCAAGACGTATCGGCGAGAGCGGCGTGGATCGCTTCTAGCATCAGGGTTGCGGGTTCTTTGGCGGAAGAGAGGGATGTAGATCGGTTTTTCACGTCGGCTACGCCGATTATTATGGGGGTGTTTGGGTCCGACATTTTCGTGGTTTGCTATTGTTGTTTGGGGTGGAGATGGTGGATTGGGTTCTGCGATGGGAGAGTTGGAGTTATGAGACTTTTTGTCGCTAGTTAATCGAGCGAACAGTATGAAAAGATGGAGAGGATTGTCATTATTTGAATCGTTTCATTGGTATTTACAGCTACATATTCGCGTTGGGGACAGAAGTGCTTGTCGTGGTTGGCGTGTCGGGAGGAAGAGAGGGGTGAGATTCTGCCGAGGTAAGTGTTGCTGGACGCGTCGTCGGTACCGCTAGAGCTCGACACGCGCGTGTCACGGAACATTCTGCATTCTCCACCTCCGCTTAGATTACCATGTGCAAAACTCGAAGCAAGAACGGAAAAAGTCAACAGTTATCATCAAAACATGCGCTCATCATATCCAAAATCATCTCATTCAAATAACTTTAACCTCCCTGGCAACAGCGGCACAAAGCTCCACCCTCACCCCCGCCGCAGTAAGCACATGGATCCAAAGCCTCTGCGTATCACTCAAGCGATCATTCTCGCTCTTGACCTCTGCAAACTTGACTTCTCCTTTCCTATCAGCCCCCTCCCCATCCTCCCCATCATCCCCATCATCACCACCGACCCTCCAAAGAAAAAGATCAGGCACTCCACCACCCCTCTGCCCATACTCCTGCGCCACGACCTTACACACGGTCGCCAACGCCCCAGCATCAAAGCACCTTGCAATCTCCAGTAAATCAACAACATCATACGACCAATCGAGACCAACAACGCACGTCCTCCGCTCATGGTGCTCGGTGTAGATTCTCTGGATGATATCTGGTGCCTCGCCGTTTGAAATCTCGTTCAACCTTGCGTTGATCTCGGAGATGCGGGAAGGGTAAAAGGCATCCGTGTGCAGGTCCAGCGGACAGGTTTGGTACGGAGTTTGAAACACGTTGGGGACGTAGGTGAAGAGGACGTCGAAGAAGAGGTAGGCAAAGAGAGTGCGGATGATGCCGCCTTCGCTGTGGTAACCCTTCCAGCCTTGGTTGCGGTAGTGCGATAGACACATTGCTTCGACGGAGCATTCGCCGTCTTCGCGCGGGTCCAGCCATATCGTCTTTCCGCCGCGTCGGCTGGGATTGGGGTGCGGCGAGCTGGTGCGTCGCGTCAAGGGCGGCTTGGAGCGCTCGATGCGTGTACCTTCCATGCTCACTTCGGCCGGCTTGGTCAGGCGCACGTGCGAGAAGTCATGTTGCAGTCGCTTGGGAATGTTGAGAGATAGTTCGAGTTTTGTGATGCGCTTCTGGAGATCGTAATGATAGATGATATGAACATGATTGTCTTGTAGGCCTTCTTCACATGTCTGCAGTGCAATCTGTTTCCAATGCCGCTTCTGGTTCTCTTTACTTCTCTTTTCCACATTGGTTAGTGCCGCCATGTAGTGTTCTTCGAGGAGTGCTTTGCGTTGATACCATGCTCCTCTGCGCGAATGGTGGAACAGTCGCTGGTGCAGCAAGACGGTTACAATTTCGTGTTCGCGTTTGTGCTCTTTCCGGCGTCTGAACACGTCAAGCGCTTTGTGGATGATGCGTGTGTATACCCAAGCTGGTGACAACCGCCGTAGGTAAGATCCTTCGCCACTCTGATAAACGCTGTCTTCTTTTCTTTGCTCTTCTCGTACAAGCACCTGCCAGCGCGGATATACCTCCTCGAATGTGTCTATGATCTCTTGATATCCCTTTTCTGTGGGTCTGCCATTGAACTCCAAGATACTGTCTATCCGATGTTGGGTGCGGACGGAAGCCTCGTATTCCAACAGCAACGCCCGCGATGCGAAAATGTTTGCTGATCGAGAAACGATGTATTCAGGAAAGTTCCAGCGTGCTATCTTGGCCAAAATTATGGTTGTCAACGACTTCTCCGTCCATTCGGTAGAACGATAGAAGACAAGATGAACACGCTCGAAAAGCTTCAAGGTAGCCAACGAGAGCCGTATACACGAGCCTGTCTCCTGCATGATCCTGCGGGTGAAATGCGCATCTCGGTTTGCATCGTCCGAGAGTTCACCTTCAGGTTCGGGCTCGATCTCCGGTGTCTCTGGGCGAGACCTGGAGGCGGACGATGCTCTCGACACGTCCGAGTCGGAACGCTTCAGCCCAACATAGCCTAGACCGGTCTGCTTCTGGCTTGTACGTCGGAGGGCTTTCAAGAGTTCGCCCTTGTTCTTCCCTTTGACTTTGGCATCTTTCGCAAGGGCCCTGAGCTCATCAAGCTTCAACAGCGACGATGCCTCTTCAAGTGTTCTAATCTCCTCCTCTGACCGATCCGCAAACGTAAAAGACGTGCCTATTGTAGTTCCTGCTGGTGCTTCCAGCTCACCCGGGTGCGATTCGATTTCCGAGGGAGACGCAGGTAACTCGTATGTGCGCTGCAATGTCTCGGCCGCCGCATCGAGGTCGGAGATGTCGCTATGGTAGCCAAGGCTCTTTATGCGATGCCAGGCAGATGTCTTACGGAGGAACAGTCGTACGTATCTAATGGCGATGCAATTGTTAGAGGTTGATGTAATGCGCCATTCAAACCACTCAAACTCACAAGTACTGGGAGTCGTAGTCCAGGTGACGCCATATCCGAAAGACTTCAGTCTCGGCTTCATTGAAGAGATGGCTTTCTTCATCCAGTACAGTATCCAATGCGAGATTGAAAGCATCGACATAAAGTGAGCTCTTGCCACGTATCCATGTGCGCTTCTCTATGCGCTCGTCGGCGCTCTCTGGTTTATTCTCTTCTGATGCCTTGTACGCTTCGTATTCCTTAATGGCGTCATCGCCCGTCTTCACGTTGGGCAATGCGCTCTCAAGGTCCGTTTTATGTTCGGTTTCCTCCTTCTTGACCTGTGTATTCCCATCTTCGTCATCGGAGCCGGGTACTTCGCGTTTCACCCTTCTGCTTGGTGTCGGCGGCGCTTTCTTAGGGCTATTGCCAGTCTTTTGGCGTTTGGCCGGTGCATCTTGTTCGTCGAAGTTTGTAGATTTGGGGTGCTTGATGAAGCGAGTAATCATTTGATTATGGACGGAGGTACTTCGGGGGTTGAGCGCCATTGCTGGTAGCCCAGGAAGCTGCGGAACCCGTGGATGGCCCCATCGATGTAGGCTTGTCTTGCCACTCGATCAGGCACGCGATTTCCCCGGGATCGCGCTGTCACGAGGGCACTAGGCTTCAACCGGAACTAGCTCAGACGACTCATCGACGTCATACAAGTGCGCCTGAAAACGTAGGGAAAGTACTTGACCGTAACCAACAGCTCTTGATAGTTGCCCAATTGGGCAGTATCATTAGAGTCTACTCGTGAGTGAAAGCGGCGCGCAGGGTGAATAGGTCCCGCGATCAATACTTTTTCGTCGCATTTGCCTTAATAGGCAATAAAGGGAGATAGATTCCAAGGTCAAAGGAGAAGAAGTTTGTATAGAGGATGATGGCTCTTCACTGTGCAGCTACCGCTGCGCGCACATCAACTCCCACAATCCACCCCTCCTCCTAACTTACCTAATCAAGTGATACCCATCATGGGATACAACATCATAGAAAGCAACAGTGAGGCAAAAGTAAACGATACCTCTTCACTACATCGCTCCCACCGCATGCACACAAACTACCGTAACCAACACCTCTTCCCCAACCTACCCGATCCAGTAATCCATACAAGTGAACCACGACGTCATATAAAGTCACAGTGAAGCTCAGCCCAGTGCGAAACACGTGCCACAATCTACGAGGGCCAAGAACTACTGCATTGAGTAACATCCGACGCAGGATAAGATGGAAGTCATAGCCAGAGATGTTAACAAGCAAGCGCGACACACCATTTTAACACCCAAGCACAACAAGTGAAGGAAAGTTATTTGAAAGGCAGTCTAACGCTAAAACTACAAATAAGAAAAAAATGTACAAGCCCACCTCACCGCCTCCCTGCTTGCGCATCCGGCCCCTCACAAGTCACGACCCTCGACTGTCCAGCCTCAAGCTGACAGTCCGTCCACTCATCACTTTGAATCTCGACCTTGGTATCAATCTGGACGCCCACACCACCCAAGCATTTCCAGGCACCCCCGTCTTCTAAATCCAATTCCTTCCCCTCGACATCGCCATCGCTACCCCGACTAGCTTGTCTTGCTTCAAAAGGATTCTCATCCATAGTCATGGGTATCTCATTCGCATGCACCGCCATCGCGCCCTTCTTACCAATCTCCACCAACTCGGCAGTATCCTCCGCGTCGAGATTTCTTGCGGTGTGGATGCGACTCCGGTGCTTGCTTTTCCCCGTCGACAGATTGCCATACTGTTGCGACCCATAGCGCGGCATGTGTGATTCCCCCGTGGCGTACGAGTTTGTGTGCTCGCGCAGGAAGCGGATGTGTTCGCGGAGGAGCGGCCAGATGCCGGGGAGGTTCGCAACGTAGACTGCGACTGAGGCTTCGCGGGTGTACCAGAGCATGTATGTGGTTGAGTAGACGTTGGAGAGGTTGTAAACTTTTGTGAGGATTGCGGCGATGATCTGGATGCGAGAGTTGGTTAGTGGGAGTAGTTAGGTGCGAAGGTCAGGGTGAGGAGAAACGCACGACAAAGGTTCCCATGCTGAATAGCATGCCGAGCCCGATCTTCTGCTTTGGTGGCAGGGAGAGTGACATGATCATGGGGATTGGGACTGCGATTATGAGGAGATCGCTGCTTATGTTGAATGTTGCTTGCACGATGGCGAAGTGCTCGAGGGTGGTGCATTGGGGATTAGGAGGCGGAACGGCCCAGTAGCCCACGAATGGTCGGCAGGCTGTGAAAAAAGCAATCTCGACGGCGATCCAGCCGAGTGCGACCCATATTGCTACAGCTTTGATCCATTTCATGATGGTAGTTCCTGTAAGCATGCGAGCAAACATGAATAGCATGCAGGCTTTCAGGGACCAGATTACATTCAACATGCACTGTTGATTTGTTAGCCATTTCCGCCAATATGTATGTTTTTGTTATAGATGTCCTCAACGTACCTGCTCTGAAGCAACAACGATCTTTGACCCTTTGATTCGTTCATTGATCTCGGCTTGTGAAAATGTGGCAAATTTCTCTGGTGGAAACAAGTTGCTCCCGCCTCCAGTTGCGATGACGTTCAAGCATACAATCAGTCCAGTGTAGAATACTGGTATAGCCGTCATCATGATCCAGTCGTCAACTGCAAAGCGACTGAGGCTTCGGACGCGACGCCATCGGGCGAAACTGCAGTGCAACATTAGTATCGCCGATGGCAATGGATACATAGGTACTGACGTTCGTAAGGTGATAATGACCATGCCGATGCCGTAGAGAGTCCATGACTGCAATGCTAATTGCTGAGGGAAGTCGGACATGGTGGGATGCTGTGTTGCTTTCCCTGCCGAACCGTCGTACCAAACACGTTCCACTGCTAGGGATCTTCCTTGAGATATGGCCTAAGTTCAGCCAAACATTCGTGCCGAGTCGTGCATCTACTGAGTGCGATGCTTCATGCTTGGTCGTATCAATGCCTCCGAGTTTGAGGATGACTCGAACCGCAACAGTGAGCGGTCGGGATGTAAATAAAGTTCAGTACTGAGTCGCCAAAGAGTGGAACAGCGTACGCGTAGAGAATGTCGCTCAGTCGTGCAATGACCCAGAAGATGAGGCCATGTTTAGTACATCGATCTAAGAAGGATCACAAACCCTGAAAAGGTTCGTACGATCGAGTATACTTAGTGTCTCCGCGCAATAATCGTCCGCATCTTCAGATAGCTCGAGCGGTCAGTGACGAGCAGGGCTCAAATGCAGGGGTTAATGCTGAGATCGATCTTTTGCGTTAGCAGGACAGGGAGACTTGCCAGGGCAACAACTCTAAAGTAGAGCCTGCGGCATGAAAGGTTATGCTACTGGAGGAAGGACTCGCAGCGTATCAAGCTTGTACGTGGGGAACATGGGATGGGCTAACCGCCAACGAAGCGACGGCAGGCGCGGGATGTGGGCTCCGTCTTGGGACGGGCGCACCCAGCCGAACGGTAGGTATCATAGATACGCTCTAGAAGATGGAAAAAGAGATATTGCGGGCCCCTTGCCACACTTCACTCGAGTTCACTGGTGAGATAGTCTCCAGATCTCGTAGCCCTGTAATCTCGCACACATGTACCCAAACTGCTCAAGTCTGCATTGCATGCGGTGAGGCCTAAGGATGAGAGAAAGTCAGGCCAGCTACTCTGTACTATGCTGGAGCTGAACAAGAACTCATATAGGTATTTCGGTATGCCATCAAGCTAGGAAGGGGCGAAGTGACCCAACGTAGAATAGCGAGGTCGCTTACAACTTAGAGGCTTTGTGGCTTCGGTAAGTAATTATCGTCTCAGCACGTAGCGGACAATACTCCGATATCGTCGTGCTCGCTTGGAGACAAAACAGCCATTGGAGCAAATCGCTTCTGCGTATGAACGCTATTGAACGGAAATGGCAAACCATACGTTGGTAACGGGCGCATCCGCCGTCAAAGCGCACAAATGTGGAAATGGGCATGCGTAGACGTTGGAGAGGCAGACGTGGGATAGACGTGACAGAAGGTGTTGTTCACGATAAGGAAAAAGCAACTTCGTCCAATGAGGCTAGCTTGCTCCTGGATGTCATTCGCCAAGCGGGACCCCAGCTCCTCCCGAGGCTGTGTCCCACTCTCAATCCCGAGGCTCTGGGTTGGCACCTCCATCACAGCCTTGGAATGCGCGACTCGTAAGATATCTAAGATCATGTCTGCATGTTGATCTAAATAGGAGTTGGAACCTTGTTTGCTGTGCAATTA
Organism: Stemphylium vesicarium; assembly: GCA_004380135.1. Lineage (NCBI taxonomy): Eukaryota > Fungi > Ascomycota > Dothideomycetes > Pleosporales > Pleosporaceae > Stemphylium > Stemphylium vesicarium. The sequence continues at coordinate 7,437 of QXCR01000227.1, forward strand.
GTGAGGAGATGTCCAAAAGACCCACTACGACATCACAACCAGTAATGAAGCGTGCAAACGATGTAGATCGGATGATATCTTGATTACAAAGAATAAAACTCGAAGTAAATGTACATGCACCTCAGTATGAACAGAATGCAGGTCCAACACGCACTAATCCACTAAACGCCACAACGGAGAAGCCGGAACAACGCTGTAGAAGATCTACGATCAGGCCTCAAAGCCACAGATTGCAGGGAAGAGAATGTCCTTGGATGCCAAATGCCAAACCAGAAACCGCTAAGAGATAAGCGCTAAACCGATTTCAAAAGACTGTATGGCCTGTGTAAAGAAGAAAATGGAGGTGATCATCAATATTATGCTAGAGCGCCCAGCTGCCTCTTCTTACAGCGGTGCCATGAGTGGGACTCACGAATTCGTCCTCTGCCATCTTCGGATTTTGTCTTGCCCACTCTTGAATGTAGATCCGCAAAGCGCGCCAACGCATGCATGTCTCCTCGGTAATTTCAGTATCCTTCAAGTTACCGTCCTTGCCGAGTCGAATGTAGCCGCGGGATGAGGCGAGATGGTCGTCTTGCCTTAGCTCAGAGATTGGGATATTTGAGACCTTGGACAGCTCTGCATCAAATGGACGGGCCATGGATGGATAACCGAGTGACAAGTAGTTGTAGACTTGCGTGACAAAGTCGTCGCCGAACTCTTCCTCAATGTTCTGCTCGACAGCGAGCTTTTCATCAATGCCCGCAAAGTCCGATGATCCGAATGTTGCACCAGAGCTAGATGCTGGAGGTGTAGGCGGTAACAGGCTTGCAGACGGTGTTGGACAAGGCGACATGGGGTTTGGCTTCTCGTGGTGGGGCGTCAAGAGACCGGTTGGCCCGCGCGGTGACTTTTCCCCACTGTTAACACAGAATCCACCCCACAAGCCATGAGTACTTGAGGCTCGGCTGTTGGCGTTGGACCCCCACAACGATGGGGTTGCGCTTGTTTGCCTCCCGTTGCCCTTCCCGCACCATAGGCTTTCTCCCTTTTCGGAGGCCGCCTTCGACTGCTCAGAGAGATAGCACATGGCCGTCCTGACGGCATCGCATCCCTGCGTGGGATCGAAACGCGCTGGTTCAGGGGAGGCGCAGCGTGGGAATCTGATCTCCTTTCCGAGCATAGGAGGCCGGGCTTCTCGTCGCTGGCGTTCCAATTCGGGATCCTTCTTCTCCTTTGCGAATTTCTTCGCCGTGGCAGCATCGAGGAAGCCTGCCGGGTTGCCAAAGGGACTGAAAGCGGGCTTTACGTTGTCGTTGGGGTTCTGTTTCGCTTTTTCAGCAGCCTGCTTCTCTTGGTATTTTCGCATAGCTTCCAGGTCCCAGTTGATCTGAGTGAAAGACGGTTCTTTCTGTTGCTTTGCTTCTGTGACCGATGGCTCAGATCCCTCTATGTCGTGGTCCACATAATGAGCTACAGGTTCGTGGAAGTCACTGTTGGGGAACGCTGCCAAGGCCTGCTCCCGAAGTTGCTTCTCAGCAGCCTTTGCAGCCAGTTCAAGGAGGTATCCGGCAGACGTGTCGTCGACGCTTTCTCGTCGTCGGGTAGCTTCCTTGTACATGAAAGAGTGATCAGAGGTGTAGGGTGGTGACTCGGTCGTTGGTGATGATGGGGCTGATGCTTCAGACTCTGATGACTCAATGGGGTCTAAATCGGGCACACGGAACGAATGCTGTGAAGAGCTAAAGTATGAACGCCGCCTGCCTAGTGGTGAGCAGTTGCGCTGTATCTCTAAAAACAGAGGATTCTGCGACATGTCATATGTTGGTGTATTGGCTGGTGGTGAGGGCGGTATCCCAAGTATGCGTGCTTTACGGGCACTGATGAAATCTGGAGTCGCCTCCGTCTTGTCGTGAGGCTGCAGTGCGGGTTCGTCGTCGCCTGCTTTGCGATGTCTCTGAGCCATCTCAATCAGCTGCGGCCTGTACTTCTTTGTGGGTAGCCTCGGTGCTGTTGTTTCCAGAGGGTTGGCCTTGAACTTTCCAGTCGGCGATGTTTGCTCTTCCCAGTCCTTGGCAAACTTCTGGCGACTGCTTCTCGTGCTCGTTTCTAAGGGTTCAGGGGCAAAGCGACGGTTCGACCTCTTTGTAGTCTCGACAGGTTCAGGTGCGAATTTGCGGTTCGCTTTGGAGCTTGTGCTTGTTGTCTCAATGGGCTCAGGTGCGAATCTTCTGCTGGATTTGGAGCTCGAGCTGGTCGTTTCAAAAGGCTCGGGCGCAAATTTACGGCTAACTTTGGAACTTGATTTTGTTGTTTCAATGGGCTGGGGCGCGAATCTTCGCACCTTGGGCCTCTCAGCAGGCTCTTCCTTAGATTTGTCCTTGGAAGATGAGACAGTTGTCTCAATAGGCTCCGGCTTGAACCGCCTGGGGGGAGGTGCGGATGCCATCTTCTAGCGTATTCCAGCACTTGAAGTGCCCCTTTATGCTTTACTGATATGGGCAATAGTAGGTGTCGCTGACGGTGTTGAACTGCCAATAGCAAGACAATGCGGCCGCCGAGGTAGACTAGTGCCAAACGCCTGTGAATCTATGCTGCGGATGCGCACTAAAGCGGGGAAGGCGATCGGAATATTTCGGAGGCATGCAAATGCGTGCGAGCTTGCGAGAGCGTACCGACTACTTTGTGGCCGAATTTCAGGGTAGACGGAAGCACATGCAAACCCAGTCGATCCCGAATCTCGCCCGAAGTACGTTGCTGGCAGGTGCAACGAGCTCTAGTGTGCCTGTTGGCTGTGATTATGTATGCGACACTCGGCTCGTAGGGTTCGTAGAGCTCAAGGGTGATGGTGGAGGCTTCAAGGATGTCAGTCGCGTGCGCATTTATGGTCGACGACGCTCCATGCTTCACTCACCGTACCCCGTATCTCAATTCCCACACGGCCAAAGGTTTGTCGAAGTGCTGAAAGCGTCTGATGGAGAGCTTGTCGGGCAACATGTGAAATGGCACAATGTCGAGCGGGCGGATCGAAGGCTTGTGGTGCAGGATGACGTATGGTGGACTGAGTCGTAGTGACAGCCCGAGAGCTACCGCGGGGGTTGGCGAATTTTGATGGACAAGATTGGCGGCGGGCGGTGGTGTGGGCGATATATCAAGTAGCGGTATTACGGCAGTGCTGGACCCTGGGTCGTGGAGGGGGCGCGTCGAATTTACGAGTTGGTGTTTCTTGTTGAGTCCAGAAGAGCGCTTCGATCAAGTCTCGACCGTTGCGCCTCCCTTTCATGCCCGAAAACTAGCGATATCGCAGCGATCCATCTGCTATATCAATGCAGCCAAACAAGTGAGCCCAAACACGTTGATGCAGCAGCGAGTACACCTGTTGCGAAAAGCAAATGTAGGGCTGCAAAGCGGTCAAGCAGCAGCTACCCGACAACAAGCCATGGAATGCTGGCGATGGGCCACAGTACGGTCAACCTGTCGAGTCAGCTCAACAGTCAGCACCCACCGCATATCCCGGCCGCCCAATTCGTTAAGCAATACGCGGCGCGAGGGCGGAGAGCAGCCGTGTGGGTCTGCGATGAAGCCCAGACAATTCCATGTTCATGTCACCAAACATCGGGATGGCAACGAACTGGGGGATCGACAGGTGACATGCGTGGATGCGCTTCTCCACGACTCCACGCTGGGTGCTGCAGAAGACTACCACCACACAGTTTTTATGTGAGAAACTCTGGGACACGCGACCATAGCATGAGCGTAAAGCGACTCTCATTATGCATTCAGTCGGGTCATGTCGTAATGACTCGCGCCCAATGCGCAATTTGTCGCCGTCACGTCAGAACATGTCTCACCACCCAAAAAGCACAGCGCATCGTATATTTACACGCTGGCAGCTGAAGAAAATGCCTCTTGACGCCCCCCAGAGTGATGCGCACTTGCATCTCCAATTCAAGTATGCTTTTGCCACCCCATCGGTTATTCCATACCGTCTTGGTGTCCATGCCACGGTGCTGCATTGCAACCATGTTATGCGACAGGGTACATCATCAAAATCGGGAATATGCGGGCGTTCCCGGGTGAGCTCAGCGACCATTTTGGAAGGAGCATTCAACATCGCCTCGACTGGGTATGACAACTACAATCGGACATTGCTACCATCGCTTCTCCTCCTACTAATTCCCCGCTTGTCCTCACTACCAACATTTTTCCTTTCAGTGCAACATCGCACACTCGTCTTATCAGAGCTTCGTCACCTGCATGGTTATCGTCGATGACTGCACAGAAGCGCTTTCCTCTGTAGATCTGTTGAAACAACATTTCATTTCTGCTAAGCAATACAAGCAAAAACCATACCAAACTCCGAAGCAACCGTTTGAGCATCGCCGCTAGTTAATTCCCGAAAGAAACAATTTGGTCTTGCTTGCTCCAAAGCAAATAAGAATCTCTCCGAAAAGCCAAAACTTCTAGCACGCTCCGAATCGTGGCGGTGAGACATGTCCATATGCAGGCGCATACTCCCTTGCCAACTGTTCCATCACATAAGACAACGCAGAGCGATCAGGGACCACCAGGTGTGATGTCGGGTCCCCTCGACAGTGTTCCAACTGCGGGCTGAGGCGCAGGGGCGTCTGCAGAAAGTGGTAGCTCATTGGCAAAGGAGTTGCTACTCGCAGGCTGGTCACCCAATACACGACTCCAGGATTGGGTGACACGCTGCGAGCGCTACCGCTTATGGAAGCCGGTGGGCTGTGATCTGCGGGGGAAAGAGGCTCAACGATTAGACTCGCAGACATGTTGTTGGCATCTGGTAGCTGGTCGTCCATTTCATCCCAGTCAACTCTGTCTGAAACCGACATCGATCCCTGGGAGCTACTCAAATCTTGCGTCTCTCCGTCACTTTCACTCTGCCGCTCTACGTTTGAGAGCCTGTCTTCGTCCGTGTCGTCGACGACAGTCTCTTCGTCACTATAGCCTCCGCCGCCCTCATCCTCGCTAGCCTTTTCGCATCCGTATCCGCAGTCGTACCCGCAATTCCTCTCATTGAATTGAGGTGGCCTATGTGGAGACGGTGTGTTCATCTGGAGTTGATTTGGTGGTTCATCGGTGTCTTCGCGGTCGTTCATGTTGGAGACAGCGCGCAGAAGACGGTTGCTACCACGTTGTCAGCAACATGCATCATCTACTAGGGCATCGATGTGACAAGCACGCACTCGAGGCTCACGCACCTAATAAGAATACTCAGATTACCTAGGAAGAGAAGGCTATGTTGAAGGATGCTGTGAGGAAGATGATGCAGGAAAGGAACAAAAAAATCCCGCCCAATCGCAGAGGTGTATACACTAATTTACAGATCGAAGCACTCTCCAAAGTTCGAGCGGAGCGCCGGTAGAATTGAGAACTTCACAAAGAAGGCGAACACGCCAGACTTTTATGCTTCTACGGAGAGAAAAGATCGCCGGTCTCGACATATGACGCTCTGGAATTACTACACCTGAAAGCGTGACCACAAACCACCGCAGGACACGTTACTCCTTCAAGTCCGAATTTACTCGCCACTGAGTCTCTTGCAGGGTCTTTCACTGGACAACATACGTCTCAGCTGAAAACAGGCCACTCGACGTCACTATAAGGCCCAAAATCCAGCACCGACATCGGCAGCCTTCATCCCCTCTTAACTAATCGTGAATACCCCTATCCACGTGCTGAACAGGCTACAGCTGGATGTCCGAGTAAGGACAACGTACAACCGAAGGTAACCGCTAGGCATATGTTGTAGATCAAACAGGACGCCTAACCATCACTGACGTCGTCCGTATCCTCAAAGATGGCCTCAGGATGGAACATTGCTGCGAAAGGTACAGCTATTCGCCAGACATTCATTAGTAATGGACGAACTACGACTCGTTCTGGCTCACCGGCGTCCATTCACCCGCCTCCCCAGATTCAGCGAGCGGGGTAAAAGGGGCCATCGGACAACGCCGATGTAGTATTTGGAGTCCAGCAAAGAAGGCAAAACTCTTGGTATGGTATTATTGGCTGCCTCGCTTTTTCTACTTCACTTTGTTTTGTTGTTGCCTTAAACATCGTCACAAACTTGGGAACCGGTCATAGCTGTCGTTCTGCTTTGGATGATATCATTGTTTTGCAGGTAGGCAGATTCTAGATCCCTTGAGAAGAGCAAAAAACATTGTAGGTACTTGGTCGGAATGTGGGAGGTGCACCAACCGCAATCCCAGAACTGTCCATGACCCAAAAAATGTAGCAAAAAAGAATAGCAGATGCTCTCCAGCGGGGAATTGAACCCCGGTCTCCCGCGAGTTGTCGCTGAGCGATGACAAGCGGAAATACTGACCACTATACTACTGAAGAAGAGGATCTTAATGAACCAGTGTTGTGGTTGTTGATGGAACTATAAACTTTTAATGATAATATAATTAGCTGTAAAACGAACATCAACATCGAAGGAGGCGAATGGAGTTGCTTACACGAAGCGGGGAACCCGTCATTGTGTTAGCCGAAGATGACCGAAGAACAGTGACTAACACTTAGCGACGACAAGGGTCTAACATCACGCAGGATTCTGGTTCCAATTTTTCATGTCAAGCGAGAACTCTTCACAATCCCAGTAGCAAATCTGTAAACAGTATGCATTTTTGAAGTCAAGCTTAGTATCGATCGCTTCAAGATTTCACAATCTTCTCAGGCGCGACTTCGCCCGAATCGCTGTCTCTATCCACCGTGGAACCCTGACCTTCCACGACAGCTTCTTCGCGACCCAACATCATATGCTCAATGTTTACTTTGGGGCCCTTGAACCACTTATGCGCGGATACGAACCACCAGATCGTTACTATGATCATTGGGCCGCCGTAGCAGACGCATGTCCAGTTCATGTCCGCCGCGCTACGAGCAGTGTCAGTATCGCGGCCTCATTGTAGAGTAGCGGTAGTTGAGAGGGTGAGGAACTTACGTCAAATCTGCGCCGGTAACGCTGGGGAAACACAAGATAGGTATCATAAGCAACACAAAAGCGCATGCTACGGTACCAATGGCGGTAGAATATCTGCCCAGGTTCCATGGACCCGGTCTGAAGCGGTTTCCGACAAAGAAGACGCGGATGAAGATGGGGATGGTGAACGCGCTGTTATGTGTCAGTCTGATACAGCTAACATTCTCAACGTGCTGGCACTCACATGAAAGCTGCAATAGCGCCAATGGAGAACAAGGCGCCAACAGCCAACTCTCCGCCAAAGATAAGCAGCAAGCAAAGAATGCCAACAACGCAGTTGAACCACACAGCATTCGCAGGGGTTTGCGTATGCTTGTTAACCCTCTTCCAGTACTTGCTCAACGGAAAGCAGTCATCGCGCGCGTACGCGAACGTAACGCGACTCGCTGCGATCATGCAGCCCTGGCCCATACTAAATCCAGCGATGATAGTCAGGGCAAGTATGGCCAGCGTCATCTTCCTCGTCATGCACTGCATGAGGTACGCAGCGAAAGGCTGACCCAGCTCCGAGCCCAGCACATCATCGATATCAACAACAGTGTACGCAACAACAAGCTGCAGGAACCAGCCAAAAATGCCGCCAGTAGCCGAAGTCAAGACAATCGCGCGCGGCGAAGCGAGATTGGCATTCGAGCACTCCTCTGCAAGATGGAACGGCGAATCGTACCCAGACATGGTCCAAATGACGCCGATAAATGACATCAAAACAGAGATACCGGCTGGGAACGACGTCCCTTCGTAGATGTCGCCCCAGACTTCGCTGGAAGGGGTGAAGCGAGGTAGTCCGCGATCAGTGCGATCGGTTCCCGCAGGAATCATGATGATGACGACAATCAGTGCGATGAAGTTGAACGTCGAGCCCGCGGAATTGTACAGCGCCAGCCAGCGCGTGGGCATGGACGAGATAATCGCGTGCAGAATCATGATGAAGACCGTGAGCAGAAAAGTCTGATAATCCGTCGGGACGTAAGAAGGATCGTTGATACTAGCCGCCGCGAGCATCATAGCCGCAATACCGTAATTGACTAGACGAAGCAAAAAGTCAACATCCGCTCATTCATCTCTCTCAATCAATCAATCAATCAATCAATCAATCAATCAATTAATCAATCAATCAATCAATCAAATAACCAACATGGCCGTCCATACTGACCAGAAGGCGCAGCAGTAATCTGCGCAAGCCAATTACTCCACCCCGTAATCCACGCCGCAAACGGGCCCCAGCCTTTCGGCGCCAGCACAGCAGAAGCATAGTACAGTCCGCCACTCGTCGGCATACTACTACACAGCTCCGCCATACTCATCGCCACGCACTGGATCCCAATCATGGCTACCATCCACCCCCACGTCATCCCCGCCGTGCCCGCGTACCCCATGCCATAGTACAGCGTCGATGCGAAACTGGGGAGCAGCCCCAGCACAGCGAAGCTGACGCAGAAGGTGGTGAAGAGCGAGAATTCGCGCTTGAATTCCGATTTGTAGCCGAGGGCCGCGAGGGCTTCTTCGTCCGGGTTGAGCGAGTGCGAGGGCAAATACGGTACGTCGCCGTCTGGAAGCACTGAGGTTACTGGCTCGGAGCCGATGGTGTGGCTGGTGGTGGGATGCGGCGGCGTCATCGTCGCGATGGGGTATGCATGCGTGCGCAAACAACAATCGCGGAAGATTAGACTGGTGAATCTCTAATCAAGAGAACTACATACAAGTGCAGCACTTCACCCCGTCTATATAACCACACCAGTCCCCCCGCCCAGTCTAGCATATCGCACACCCACCCGCCAGGCTCATAAGCGGGGGACACAAAACGGATAGTCCACCCGAGAAGGAAAGAAAAAAGGACACACGCACACGCACACATGCGCACAAGCTGCGACCGAACAGCGGCACGTCATACCCATGAGCGTCAAGATAGGCGTTCGCGCGCAACGAATGACGATGGAGGCTGACTGGTTTGTCGCTATCTCTTTATCAGTGGATAGCTGTGGTTCGGCCGGGAGAGTGGCGCTAGTGTCTGTCGTGCGGCTAGCTAGAACGCGTTGGGGGTGTGGAGGAATGATGCCCAAAAGTGCCGCGATGTATGCTTGCGAGAGAATCGAGGGAGGAAAAAGGTGTTGTGGAGAGTTATTATGCAGGAGGTTCTCGATATGGTGCGCTCTTTGGATAGACTGTATGCTATGTATGTTATATTGGATAGGTCTTCAGAACAAGAAACATCCCATTGAACAGGAATCTTACATCTGGTCATCCATATTGCCGTTCAACCCCGTCAAGCACACCGGCTAGTTTCCAACGGAATTATTTCCGATATCTACACCCCCGACCTGCATATCCACATGCCCCATGCCCCATATCCCTCGTTTGCCGTTACGGTTATCCCATCCCAGCATCCCAGGTAGATCACCTTCTTGTCGCGCGGCTGGACATACCACAACGGGTATAAATCATATCCAGCATCCCGTGCAACGGTTCTTCCACCCGAAAGAAAAAAGCGTTCCGCATGGTGATAATGATAAGCTGTGGCTTGTTTTGAGTATTACTTGATGGCCGCAAGTCAATGGAATGAGAATGGGATGGTGATGAGACGGGGGAGGTGCTGGCGTCCTTTTTTGGTGTTTCCGCTCGTTTCCGAGTGATATTCACAGCTTGGAGTAGCTTGGATGTTCCACGGCTTGGAGTAACTATGAGGGTATTGTGGTACCTAACAACTCTAGACTAATCCCCCAATGGGTATCAAAAGAACGACCTCGATTATATACCTCTCCCACCTCAATAATAGCTCGTACTCGGCGCGTAATCAGCTTTCGTGCCCGGAAAAGCACCCGCAGGCGCACTCCGCTCATCCTCATCCGCACTATCCTCTTCATTCCCTTCAAACGCATCGCTCGGGTCGGGCGGCGCCCTCATACGAACCAGAGCATCCTCATCAAGAGCCGGTACGACGAACATTTTCGTGGTGTGGTATTCGCGGCCAGACGGCATGCTGGCAAGTAGCGGCTCAGATGGGGGAATTAGTTGAACGCCAACCTAGAAACAAGACGTCATTTAGTAAAAGATTTCCCATCGTCGGGGGAAAAGGAGGGTAGAAAAGAAAGAGAGAGAGGGGGGAAACACACCGTATCATTCTGCTTCTCCCACTTCTTCAACAACATATCTACAATCCTCCCTTCTTCAAACTTGCCAGCGTCGGTGCCCCAGTCTACACCCTTTTCAATCTTGCGATCTTCCCGCTTCTCCTGCCATTCTTTTTTGAGTTTAGAAAAGCCAGAGGACTTTTTGTCTTCTTCGACACCTAGGGCTGCAAAGCCTAATTCCTTCTTGGCGCCCCGTAGCCACGCGATACCCTCTCCGGTCTTGCCGCTCGATTCTGCATCGCAAGCGAGGAACCGGCAGGCTTTGCCTTTTGCTGTCCGCCTCAGATCGTCTACGTATTTGAGCAGGTCGTCGTTGATCTTGGGGGAGCGACCAAGCATGGCTTGGGCTTTCGCGGCATGTTCGGCGGACGCAAGGCACAAACGTGCAAAGAGGTGCGCGCGGACTTTTGGTATTTCAACGCCTCTGAACATCCAGTCTTTGCTCTGCTTGTTCCGGTCCTCTACAACGATGGCTGGATATGGGTCGTCTTTCAGGACTGTGATGAGCGTGGCTTCGGCCATGGTGAGCTCTGCCAGCGCCCCTAGCACCGCCGCAGAAATGTCAACGGCTGCAGGCTGCGAATTGTATTGGCCTGCGCGATTGACTAGGTATGTGTGTATCGAGTTCGCTTCGAGAAAGTGCTTCATGGCAGCACCAATCGCCGTTGCTCGTTGTTCGGGTGAGGGTACGGTCGCATTGTAGAGGGTATGCAGCTGTGCTCGAGCTTGCAAGCTGTAGACATATGCCAGCGTAGATAATGTGTAGCATAGCTCGCTCTCCAAACTCTTCAGCTTGACCCTCGCGGGTTCACGGCCTGGTATCGAGGACCCCAATGTTGAGCGCCATTCTACCTCGAGCTCTTTGACCAAGACCAGATCGATCTCTTCTCCTGCGCAACTTGCACCGCTCAAGCCGGCATCGAGCGCGAAAAGGTATGGTACGTAATCGTTAACGGCCGATATTACTGTCGAAAGGTTCGAGACCTGCGAGGAAGGTGGTATACGCTTGTGCCGCTTGAGCACATCGCGAAGGACGCCTCGTGCAGTTGTTGCGCAGTTTGGTAGTGACGGATGCGTGCTGCTATTGAAGTAGTCGGTGAAGGATATGCTCGAAGTTGTCGGTAGGACGAACGGAAAGGGCATCTTGTTGTGTGTTGATTGCTATTGTTTGGAGCTGCTGACGCAGGTACGCGGTAGTAGCGGGGTTGGGTGAGCTAGCCTTGGCCTCATAATACTGTGGTTGGGCGTTAAGAGCAACAGCGAGTTGAACACTATCTCAACTCTGTATACCTGTAGCTTGTAGGAAGTCACGTCAGTGCAGGCGACTAATACAGACTGTACCATAGCAACTGTAAACTTGGTTCCAATAATTCGTGCTACATCAGCCTCTCTTCCGGCACGTATATGTACAGATTCGCCTGTTAAGAAGACTGTCGCACCCTTCCTAAGGATGCTTGTCGAACGCCAGAAATCCGATGTCTGCATTGTCTTCGTGCTGGTTGTTGTTCCTGTTGGGTAGTGTATGATCCGCCTGCCATACATGTCATCGTGCGTATACCCATCGTCCTCTTGAGGGCTCGTCTATCGCTTGAAAGGCTCGTCGGTGTAATTCTGTTGGGCAAAGAGGTAACCCTTGACCTTTGCATCCTTGAGGAGCTCAAAGTATCGCTCTGCATGGTCTCTGTTAGTCACAATTCCATTGCCTACCACAGCCTCAGCACCGCTGCCCAGGCTACGCAACTCCCGTCCGTTTGCACAAACACGAGTTCCATGACATTCTCAAGTCTGTGTTTTCAAGAGAAACCTACCTCGCAAATGTCCGCACTTCTCCAAATGGTTGACCCCCTCCCTCCGGTAGCACTTGCCCATCTCGTCCCTCACTAATCTCGCCATCATGCTCCTAACCCACTGCTCCCTAATGATAGCGTCCTGTGCGCCCTTGAGCGCAGTGTTGTCCTCATAGTCGACACCGTCAAAGGTTGGCGCAACCTTTGGCTTTTTGGCGAGGAAGAGTTCGGACTCAGGTGTCGGCATTGCGGCGGCGGCGGCTCGTGCGCGGGCGAATTGGACACGTTGGTATATGAGAAACTCGCTGGGGAGAGCGATTCGAGAGGCTGCAAGCGGTCGTCGGCGTCAGCGGTGGTGTGGTTGCGCGCGAGAGGTGGTGTTGGTGAGCTTTGAATGGGCTGAGCTGCGATTGGCAGCCGGTGCACGTGACGTAGCATCACCACCGTCGAAAGATGCATCGCAGTTTATATAAACCTCGGCAGCCTACTTAATAACACTGTCATTGGTATCTTTCTTATTCCCGCCTCTCATCCAATCTCCCACTGCTGTTCCCACTCCCCACCTTCCTTCCTGCTTCCTTGAAATATTCGCCTTGGCTCCCTGATACTTCCAATGCCACCTCGCAGGGTCAAACCTGATTCCCCTTATTGAAGAATCCAGTCTGCGTAGCCTTTCCTCCCTTTCTTCTGTACAGGCGGGGCACATGCGATCAAGTCGAATGGTATGCAGAGGATGTACACGACCCTCTCTGCATGACTCAACGCCATCTGTTGGTGAAGCGTTCTGCTCATATAATGGTGTCTCTCCTTCGTCTCCACAACTATCGTTGCAGGCTTGGACCGCAGTATATGAGCTCGCATACGAGGCGATAGTACTGTTGCTTGATCTCTTCGAAGCGCTGTCGTCCTGCAACGGCAATCTTGAATCCATGGGGCCATCCGTTCCGCTGCCCGCGAGTACCTGAATGCCAGCCTCCTGTTCAGCGAGCTTGTGTGTACTCGACGTCGCTGCTTTAGGCTGTGTGAGGTGTTTCTCTGTCCGCACGTCCTCACAGTATCTAACCGGTGTCTCGGAAAAAGTAGAATGGCCGCATCCCATAAAGATGTATAGGCGATAGTAGCACATTGCATAGACAAGAAGCGTAATGGGGAGGCATTAGGACATACAAGGATACACGGATGCTCACTACCTACTGTCGTACAGTGACAAATGTCTTGCTGAATAACGCACCCGGACAGGAATCCACCCAAGCTTTGTTGCCTTCACAGTGGCTTTGTCAGGGGTGTGAGTCCTCAGGCGCGGGACAAAGGTTGTGCGTCACGTTACCTCGTCACGCCTGTGAGTAAGCAGTCGTGTGAGTCGGGTCATGATACCTGACATGATGTGGCAGGGTTGTGAGTCTATTCAATAAAATGTTACCGTACATGTATTATGCTATCTTCAATCCAAATCTTCAATGCGTGACACGAACACATGCTTGATGCAACGCTAATGCAAAAAGATTTTCAATGATATCAATCAAGCTGCTGTCTCCTTCTCTTTGCCAACTTCAACGTCACTTGCTTGCGCTTCAGGATCGAGTGGTAGCGACCCTTTGCTGGCCCTCTTTTTCCGCCTTTCTGCGCGTTCCGCTTCCCTCTCGAGCCTCTTGGCCTTCTCAGCTTCAAGTCCAGTCTTGGTTTCCTCGTGTTGCTTGTCAAGCTTGTTACGCGTAATCAAGAAGCTGACAAGGAGTCCAACGGCAGAGAACGCGACGTACAATATCCACATCGTGCTCAACGAGTCGGCGAATGCCTTGCGTGCCACGAACTTCTGGGAATCAGGCAGAGACTGGATAAGCCCTACATTGGCGCCGGCAGAACCCCCACCGAAAGCTGAAGCGGTTTGTTGACCTAGTGACGCAGCCAGCTGAGGTTGCTTCGATTTCATCTCATTGTTAAAAACCACGCCACCGACAACGACTGAAATGGCGCTTCCAAGATTCCGAGTGAACCCGAAGGTAGCGGTGGCAGTAGCAATGTCGCGTTTCTGCAAGATGTCAGCATCGGTGTACTAGCGTCAACCATATTGTGGCCGAAGATGCAACCCCGCTCTGCGTGCATGTTCAAGTGACACATGAGCAGCAAGGGCACGGACTTGGTGGCACTTACCGGCACAAGACTCTGCAGAGCGATGAGGGGACTTTGGAAGTTCGGTCCGACCCCGATACCAGCGATGATCTGAAAGATGATGATCTTGGCCCAGGATGTATTGACATCGAAATCGATGAAGAGGCCGAAGCCTAGGGTCATCACAGTCATACCGAACCAGATCATCGGCAGGTATTGCCCGGTTTTCTTGATAAAAACTCCGGTAAACGCCGAGAGGAATGACAGGGAAAGCGCCGTTGGTAGCAGGTATACACCCGAAAGGATAGGCGTGGCACCCAGAACAGCTTGGAAGTAGAGCGGAAGGAAGTAGTTGGCGCTGATAAACACAAAGGCATGGAAGAAGCAGGTACACAAGGCAGCCAGGTTGGAACGCTTCGAAAAAAGGTCCAGGGGCATCAAAGGATACGGTGCTACCCGCCACTCGATGAGGAAGAAGATGCCAATGACCACTGCTCCGAATATGATGAGACATAGCACTGTTGCGGAGTCCCAAGGATGCGTTATGCCACCGAACTCCAATCCCAACAGCAGCATGATGACTCCACCGACCATGGTGAGTGAGCCGAGCCAATCGACAGCTTTGAGACCCTCACGTATTGGTGTTTTGGGGGTCTTGACATCGAGGAAGATCAAGAGGATAAGAAAGGCAACGCCATCGAATGGGAGGTTGATGTAGAAGCACCTAGAATGGTAGCAAGGTCAGAAGATGCTTGGCGTGTTTATCGTGCATACGGACTACTCACCATCTCCAGGAGACCTTTTGCGTGAACAGTCCTCCGACCACAGGCCCTAGCGAACTTGCCAATGCCCATACTCCACCGATGATACCAAAGTATGCGCCTCGGTCTCGCACAGAGAAAAGGTCAGAAATGGAGATGTTGACCAAAGTGATCAAGCCACCGCCACCAATGCCTTGTACAACTCTTGCGGCAATCAGCATGTCCATGTTGACAGCCACTCCGGCGAGTAGAGAACCGAGGAAGAAGATGGCATTGGTGAGTAACAGTATAGGCTTTCGCCCAAAAATGTCAGACACCTTGCCCCAGATCGGTGTAGCGGCCGACTGAGCAATGAGATAGGCTGAGCCTATCCATGTGTACCCAGCCGCGCTGTTGAACTCTTCTGATATTGTAGGCAAAGCAGTCGTGACGATGGTGATGTCTAGTGCGACAAGGAGGACGGCGACGGCCAAGGAGAACATGATCAAGAAGATCTGCAGTTTTGTTCTTTGCGGGCGCTCGTCGTCTTGCGCGCCCGGCGCTGGAGGCCCAGCACCAGCGTTGTCTGCTCCTACATCCTTCTCGTTCGCGTCCTGCTCATCATTCACTATTGTGTCGTCTCTTTCTGTAATACTGCGATCGCTGGACGGGGTCGCAATGTCGGTGTCTTTATTCGGCGTTGGCGCATTCGACTCTGGCTGGGAGTCCCCGCCCGCAGCTGTGGTACCGTGCGTGGCGCTCATTTTGCAAAAGTAAGGAATGACTAGAAAAAAGAATGCTAAGCGTGACACGACATGGAAATGTTATATAGCGGCGCACAAAACGTCGACGAAGACTTTTACTACGTACAACGACTGAAGATGGGTCACCCTCGCGATTCGGGGCTTCAGGGCCACGAACGCCGAGCAAGCGTCATTCGCGTTGGACCCCTGCAGAGTCGCCGGCTAGATCGATTCGACGCTGACCCATCTTTCGGGGGCGTTTTGCCGGAAATAAGGCTACAGCTGAAAGTCGGTGGACATGGCTCTCGAACATTGCACTGTGGAATGCGAACACGTTTGTGTGTCGACGCACGCGTGTGGTACATGTCAAGACTCGTGGCCGCTCAGAGCCGTTCGTCAGCCCTGTAGGCGCCACAGCTTCTTGCCCTCCGAACGGCCGGTTACCGCTGTATAACGTTCCACGGGCTGTCAACGTCTGCTTACAAGTTACGTCGGTATTGCAGAAGCCCCTTGCCTTCGGACTGCTACAAAAGGCATACCAGGGGCCAAGGCAACCTTACATAGTGGGCGTGGGATGCGGCTCGAGAAGCGGTACGGACGCAGTATCACGCAACACAGTGCGCGGCCAGGGCCCTACGCTGGAGCGATGTCGGGAGGAAGAAGCAGAAGCAGAAGCAGAAGCAGAAGCAACAGGCGTAGTACGAGCGTTGTTTGACTGACTTTCATGATGCTAAGAGTGGTACTCGTAAGCTCTGAAAACATCATCATTGTTGTTGAACAGTCTTCCCCACTGAAATACCCGTAGTTGGTTCGTTCTTCGCGTGCTCTAGTGCAGGCTATGCTTAGCACATCACGTTCAGACGGAAACATGTATCATGAATTGATAGTCACAGTCGTATCGATGGTACATATGCAAGACACGAGGCTGATAAGCAGGCTCGCAGGTCGATTCGAGGTCGTCTAGAGCTCGATGAACGCATATTGCTTTGTTGAAGTCGCAATCGAACGATGCAACGTCATTCCCCACAGATTCCCCCAGCGCCGAGAGATGGACGCAGCTGCGGAGGAGCAGGTGTTTGGAGGAGTACCGTGGATGATTTTGATCATACCCTAGAGGATCGGTGTCGTCGTGTTGGGCAGGGTGACTTGGTGTTGAGAAGCTAGGTGTCTACCTAGTCCAACGTGCAGAAGCGCGCAGCGAGTGGAGATGGGTGGCATTGCAGTTGCAGATGGAGGGCCTGGTGGCCTGGGATTGTACCAGCTCGTCAATAACATTCGAGTGGAGGTTTATCAGTGCAATCAGCTCCCCCCTCCTTTCCGTCCCCGCGCCGCTTCACTCAACGTGCTGTGAACGTTCCGGGGAGCACTCGGAGCTGCACGCATCGCATGCATCCCCCCTGGGCTGTGGCTTGCTACGGAGTCGACGCAGGCGCGTCGTCGAGGCGGGAATGATTAGCAACGGTCTAGGCTTCCGAATCTTTCTTTCTGTTGGGCTGCATGCCGATCAGCCGAACAGGCCCTTTCTGCAGCTACTCGATAGCATGCCTGTGCTTTGACGGCAAACGTCTGCGCGGACGCAACGCTGCGGAGCCCGTCAACGCCCATGGCTGCTGCTCGGCCCTTCGTGGCAGCCCTCCAGGTGACGTGAAGGGCTTATCATTTGCCAGCGTGGGCGGCCAGTCAAGGGCGGCCTGTCAGTGGGCGTACGGGATCCTCCCCTCTGGAGTCTTCCCAAGGTTGCCCAGGTGCGAGAATTCCAAGCTTGCGGGGTTGCGGCTAGCCTACTGGGTCTGCGGTGATGGTCTAGGTCGAAGCTTTCCGCACCATTACCATCCGCATCCAAACCTTCAATTCTGCAATCCCCTCACCACGATTACCACGCCAGCCCAAGCCTTGCGTCAACGGGCCTTGTTTCTGAGAAAGCACCACCGCACCACCGCATCCCCCACCGCTCCTTCGTCTACTTGACCACCACGCCGCCACAGGCCGCATGTCGATACCGAACACCCGGGGAAATTTCGTGGAGGCCGTTTGGCAGAACCTGTGATAGATATTGAGGAATTGCAATCACCCAGCCCGCCCACACCAAACATGACGGCCATGTTGTCTCTCCCGCGGGACACGACGCCCTTCCAACGCTCGCCCTCGTCGTCGTCGCTCGCCTACGACGCCTACTCGCCGCTCCGCAAGAACCAGAACTCGCTGCCCGACCTGCGCTCGCCGTCGCTGAGTTCGTCGCGCACCTCCTCGCTCTACTCGACCCCCTCCAGCAGTCTGTCTCTCGACACGAAGTCCGACGAGTCAAGTAGCGACGATGACGCCCTGTCGTTCCCCAATTACGGTTCAGCACGGAATCATGACAAGAGCACTACGTCTATTGACTTGGCCTCGCTGAAGACTGCAAGCGCAGCAGCCACGCAATTCGGGCCGCTGCCATCGCCGTCGCCATCGCCATCGCTGCCCACAGACGGGCTCTCATCCGACACTCCGTTGACGACGCCCGATCCGCTGCCAATATCCGAGGATGACACGGCCGTGCGCAAGGAGCCCTCACATCACGTCGACTACCTCTCGTACGAGTGGCGGGAGGAGGACATCTGGTCATCGTGGCGGCACATTGTCGAGCACCGCAACGTGTACGGCGAGCGTTCCAGGCTAGAAAATGCGTCGTGGCGAACATGGGCCAAGGCCCAGTTTAAGCTAAAGACGGTGTCGCCCGAGACATTGAATTGGTGAGTCGAGATTATTTCGATCTGCATCCTCAGCAGGGGTGTCGATCACCCCCATCCGTGCACGCATCTTGCAGGTTTTTTTTGTCCTGGCCTATACTAACGAATCACCTAGGCTGAAAGACGTCGACGTGACTTGGCTTTACGGACCGATGCAGCCCGCGTCAAATCGATTCTGCTCGCAGCAAAACTCGGAGCCTGCCAGCCGCCTATCCAAGACAAACTCCTTTGTCAATGGCGTCAAGAAGCCGATCCTCAAGAAGCGCAGCATGTCAGAAGCAATGTTGCAGAAATCGCTTTCGTCCTCCTCGCTAGTCCAGCAGGCTGCAGAGTCGGTGCAGGCACAGCAAACAACCGGTGTGACGCTCGACTTGCGGAGGCCCCGACCAATCATCGGCCGCGTGACCCCCGACTTCCCCACATCTTCCACCATGTCCCGAGGGCTGTTGTGGGAAGGCACGGACTACTTTTCGTCCAAGTCCACATCCGGACTGCATACACCGGATCACGGTGAGAAGCGCCATATTCGTTTTGACGACAAGGTCGAGCAGTGCATTGCCGTCGAGTGCAAGGACGCCGACGACGAGGAGGATGACTGCAATCACAACCCCTGGGCCAAGTACCAAGAAAACGATTCGTCATCGGATGAGGGTGTTGTCATGATGAAGCGATCACGCCGAAAGAAGCCGCTGTCACGGACGGCGTCGACAGCCAGCATCAGCACAGATAACAAGACTATTGCGAAGCTGCCATCCACCACACTCAAGTACCGGACAGACTCACCAGATGTTCCCGATACGCAGCAATCACACTCTCTTGCACACTGGAAGCAGCGGGGGCTGTCTCCGTCGCCTTCATCAGAAACACTAAAGCCTTCGAACCCATCCCGGAATTTCCTGCTTGCCGAGGATGACGAAGAGGGCGAGAACTACTTCGATCCCGGTAGTGCATATGGCGCAAAACGACCCTGCACACCCACTGCCTCGGATCCCTACTCATTTCGACGCAACGAGTCATCGGCGTCACTAGAGAGTGGTGGACTGCGCAGAACACCGTCAGGCATGTTCATGCCGTTTGGGGACGACGAAGAAGAACCTCTACCGCCCTCGCTATTAGGCAGGGTTGTCGACACAGTAAATACTGCACGAGATATAGGTCATGTCATATGGAATGCGGCATGGAGTAACTAGGACTTTGACTTTAGCGCATGGCGTTCGGGACTTGTACTATTTTTACGGACAGCATCTGGGCAGATCACATACACACTTGGGTCACACCTCACGGCCTGGCTAGGCGGCGGTGTTTTGAGATGGCTCGATTGAAGTGTCGCTTACGAATGCATCGGTGGGCCTGACCATGGTCCACCCACAAACAATAATATATACGTTAATTCATCCTGCCGGCCACGTTGAAGTGAAGCTCTCCTATCAATCTACCACAGTCGCGGAAGGGCACGGGCGTACAGGCTCGTGCAGTTTTGAGTAACAATCTGGGTAACTCGAACTTGAGCCAGTCACCACATGGCGTGCACTTGGGCCATTCCATTCACGAACCAGACCTCTTGCCAGCGGGTGTGAATAGTGGATAGACCCTTCCCTGACTAACTACCTAGGCAACTTGTCCTCATGTCAGATACGCTAGCGGGAATGCCAAGCGGACTCGCAATGGGCTCTGCAGCAAAGGGAAGGGCCGTCGGGGGTGCGGAAGAATGCACATTGAGTGAATAGCGTTTCATCGCGGTGCAGGGTCGCTATATCAGGGAGAGCGTGCAAGAGGCCAGCTGTCAATTGCTGTGAAGCCATGCTTCTGCGTGTTTCCATAGCCGTTAGCAGGGGTCCGTGGACCTGGCCACTAACCGATAATAGTGGAGAGCTTCGCTGCCCGCCCGCGCCTTCCCTGAAGTTGACCACCGTGGCCTTGAGCTTCAGCGCCCGCATTTATTTATCTACCACTTTGCCCCAGCCTTCTTCCTACCTCCACTTCAACCTGATTCAAGTCCTGTACTCTTCCTAAACAGCAGGCAAGCACAATGCGCTTTGCAATTGGTGCTACCGCTGCGCTCGCTGCCGCCTTTGTGCGTGCAGACGACACCGAAGCCGAGCCTTCTTCGTCGACCTCTGTCGCAAAGCCTACTTTTACTGTATGTCACGTTCATGTCTCCGAAAGAGACGAAGACACTGACAGATGTTAGCCTACTGAACTCAAGGCTCCCTTCCTCGAGCAATTCACCGACGACTGGGAAACCCGATGGAACCCCTCACACGCGAAGAAGGATGTCAAGGCCGACGATGAGGAATGGGCATACGTCGGTACCTGGTCCGTTGAGGAGCCCTCCGTGCTGAAGGGCATGGAAGGTGACAAGGGATTGGTTATCAAGGACAAGGCTGCTCACCATGCCATCTCCGCCAAATTCCCCAAGGCCATCGACAACAAGGATGATACCCTCGTTGTCCAATATGAAGTCAAGCTTCAGAGTAAGTTTTACTGCCAATTTGCGAGCTGGAACCGAATTCTAACATGAACACAGACGGTCTCGAGTGCGGTGGTGCGTACATGAAGCTCCTCCAGGACAACGCGGCCCTCCACGCCGAGGAGTTCTCCAACGCCTCTCCATACATCATCATGTTTGGTCCTGACAAGTGCGGTGCCACCAACAAGGTACGACTTTTTATACCCTTTGAACCAATTCCAGCTGACAGTTTAGGTCCACTTCATCTTCCGCCACAAGAACCCCAAGACTGGCGAGTATGAGGAGAAGCACCTCAAGAACCCTCCCATGGCGCGTATCGTCAAAACCTCCACCCTCTACACTCTCATCGTCAAGCCCGACCAGAGCTTCGAGATGAAGATCGATGGCGAGTCCATTCGCAATGGTACTCTCCTTGAGGACTTCACCCCCTCCGTCAACCCCGCCGAAGAGATTGACGACCCCAACGACACTAAGCCAGAGGACTGGGTTGACGAGGCCCGCATCGCTGACCCCGAGGCGACCAAGCCTGAGGACTGGGATGAGGACGCTCCCTTTGAGATTGTCGACGAGGAAGCCACCAAGCCCGAAGACTGGCTTGAGGATGAGCCCACCGCTATTCCTGACCCCGAGGCTGAGAAGCCCGAGGATTGGGACGACGAGGAGGATGGCGACTGGATCCCACCCACTGTCCCCAACCCCAAGTGCGACGAAGTCTCTGGCTGCGGCAAGTGGGAGCCTCCTATGAAGAAGAACCCTGCCTACAAGGGCAAGTGGACCGCTCCTTTCATCGACAACCCGGCTTACAAGGGCGTCTGGGCTCCCCAGAAGATTGCCAACCCTGACTACTTCGAGGACAAGACCCCGTCCAACTTTGAGCCTATTGGCGCTGTAAGTTACCTATATTCTGACGGTTCAAGACTTCTTGCTAACATTGAATAGATTGGTTTCGAGATCTGGACCATGCAGAATGACATTCTCTTCGACAACATCTACATTGGTCATTCTGTTGATGACGCTGAGAAGCTCAAGGCTGAAACCTTTGATCTCAAGCACCCCGCTGAGAAGGCTGAGGAGGAGGCCAACAAGCCCAAGCCCAAGGATACTCCCAAGTCGCCCTCTGACCTCGTCTTCAAGGACGACCCGGTCCTGTACGTCAAGGAGAAGCTGAACCTCTTCATCGAGATCGCCAAGCGCGACCCCGTTGAGGCCGTCAAGTTCGTTCCTGAGGTTGCTGGTGGTATCGGTGTTCTCGCTGTCACCATCCTCGCTATCCTGGTCTCAGCTCTTATCGGCTCTGGTGCCGCTCCTTCGCAGGAGCAGGTCAAGGCCCAGGCAAAGAAGGCTAAGAACTCTGCCGTTGATGCCAAGGACAAGGCCGCCGAGGCTGTCGCATCTGGATCTGAGAAGGTTCAGGCCGAGGTGAACAAGCGCAAAGGAAACTCCTCATAAGTAGTATACTGCAGTGGAGAGATGAAAGCGATGTATCGTTGAAATTGCAGGATGTGGAAAAATGGATGCTTTACGGATATGGTCTCGGAGGACAATCGAGACCTAGCATCGTTGGATTTCAGATTTGTAACTACAGATTACTTCTAGTTTCACGGCGCGATAACTACGTGTTGGGGTGTACTGGGCAAATGAACTATGCAATTTTTGTGCTATCAGACATCAGAACGTACGGAACGTGATTGAACCAGCAATAAGGCCTATCGTGTGATGTATCGGCGATGAGTGGGTATGGAAGGACCATGGCCACACAGACGCCACAGACGCCGCGGAGGTGAGGATCGTACCTAAGCCTTCGATATCCAGCTACCTCGGGAGACTGCGGGGCTCCGGCAGCTGTACACAAAGGGAAGCCCGGAATCGCTTTCCCTTAACGGCCGTAGACGCCTTCTGCGTATATGTGGACTCTTCTTCTTTATTGCCATTCAACTTTCATGTTTGATTGCTCATTGATCCCCTTCAATCTCTCCTCGATTGCGTGCTGAGCTCCTGCTCCCACATCCGCATCCGCATCTCCCCACATTTGGTCGGCAATTGAGCTGAACCAACATGGCCTCACGTCGCGCGCTTGCACGCCTTCCGACTTTGACGGCCCGCTCTTCTCTAGTTCGCGCATCTCCTCTGTGCACCAGAATGTCGTCGCCAGTCAATCAAACCAAGGTCGCTGCACGGCGGCTGCATGCCACCGCTCAGCACCTAAAGCCAGCATCATCTGCAACGGCCGAGTCGTACCCCATGAACCATGAGCCGATACAATCGCCCGCAGATACACCAAACTTTGTCGACAACAAGTTTGTGGCCTCCAAAGCGACACAATGGATTGATCTGCATGATCCAGCAACCAACAACCTGGTGACACGGGTTCCGCAGAGCACAGATGAGGAACTCAAGGCGGCCGTCGACAGCGCCGAGAAGGCCTTCAAGCCATGGAAAGAGACGAGCTTGCTCCACAGACAGCAAATCCTGTTCAAATACACGCACTTGATCCGCGAGAACTGGGACAGGCTGGCAGCTAGCATCACACTGGAACAGGGCAAGACGTTCGCAGATGCGCGCGGCGATGTGCTTCGTGGGTTGCAGGTCGCCGAAACCGCCTGCGGTATCACTACCCAGATGACTGGCGAGGTACTCGAGGTTGCCAAGGACATGGAGACTCGCAGTTACAGGGAGCCATTGGGTGTGGTGGCAGCAATCTGCCCTTTCAGTGAGTACAAGACGTGGGCACAACATGAGGATCGCGCTAATGTGTTACTCCAGACTTCCCCGCTATGATTCCTCTCTGGACCATTCCGATCGCTGCTGTTACCGGTAACACTTGTGTCATCAAGCCATCCGAACGCGACCCCGGTGCCTGTATGATTCTTGCCGAGCTGGCAGAGAAGGCCGGCTTCCCTCCTGGTGTCATCAACATTGTACACGGCGCGGCCAAGACTGTCGACTTCATCATTGATGAGCCCCGCATCAAGGCCATAAGCTTTGTCGGTAGCAACAAGGCAGGAGAGTACATTTACTCGCGCGCATCCGCCCAGGGCAAGCGTGTCCAGGCTAACCTCGGTGCGAAGAACCACGCCGCTGTTCTGCCCGACTGCAACAAGAACCATGCTCTAAACGCAATCGCCGGTGCTGCTTTTGGTGCCGCTGGCCAGCGATGCATGGCCCTGAGCACACTGGTCATGATTGGCGAGACCAAAGACTGGGTGCCTGAGATTGCTGAACGCGCAAAGGATCTTTCCATGAACGGTGGCTTCGAGCAGGGCGCCGATCTGGGTCCTGTCATCAGCCCTCAGTCCAAGAAGAGGATCGAGGAGCTCATTGCGAGCGCCGAAGAGGAGGGTGCGACTATCCTCCTTGACGGACGTGGCCAGAAGCCGCCATCCGACAAGTATGCCAACGGCAACTGGGTAAGTTTAATGAGACTTGGTGAGTTGTGAGTACTGACTGGAGTACAGGTCGGACCCACCATCATCGCAAACGTCAAGCCACACATGAAGTGCTACACCGAGGAGATCTTCGGTCCTGTGCTTGTGTGCTTGAACGTCGAGACCATTGACGAGGCCATTGACATGATCAACGCAAACGAGTATGGAAACGGTACCGCCATCTTCACCCGTTCAGGAGCTACTGCCGGACGCTTCCAGCGTGAGATTGAGGCTGGTCAGGTTGGCATCAACGTGCCCATTCCAGTCCCTGTAAGTCAAGTCCTATCGTCGGCAAACGCCTTCACAGACTAACACTGGTTTAGCTTCCCATGTTCTCCTTTACGGGTAACAAGAAGTCGGTTGCGGGCGGCGGTGCGAACACCTTCTACGGCAAGCCCGGTCTGCAATTCTACACACAACAAAAGACGGTGACGAGCCTGTGGAGGAGCGAGGATGCAGTTGCAACAAAGGCGTCTGTCAACATGCCTACGCACAGCTAGTTGGTCCTATCATGTTTAGCACGAAACGGAAATAGTTTTTCTGGAACGTGAAGTAAAGGCTGAGCTTGGAATGATTTGAAAGCAAAAAATGTCAAATTTAATGAACTAGCTTGATTATAGAATTACGTGAAGCTGAATCATGCCCCCTGCGTGTATGTGCACCCAGATGATCCCGGACTCGGCACCCGTAGACGCTGTGAGGGTTCATGGTAGCTGCAGCCGAGCAGACTTGGTATGCAATGCATCAAGTCACGAAAAAGCACCCATGCAGTTCACGAACTGGGCCCGCTTGGGATGAAATGCGCGATGCGGCGTGCCGACCGACCAAGCAGTCTGAAACGTCGGCAAAAAGACAAGCTTGGGAAGTCCGTGAGGCTGGGGGGAGGCAGGCAGGTCGGGGCTCGGGGCTGGGGGGCTCCTGGCGGGGCCTGCTGCGCCTTTTTTTCCCCACCCGACATGCATCATCGATGACATGATTGCCCATGATGTGCCGTCGCGTATTTTGCTCATGGATATTTCTGCACTCGGCAGAACTACAGAGGCGTAATGTTCCAATGGCACTGTTCTCTTTGCCTCCCCCCAATCACAAAGGCACAGACCGGCTATTACGGGCTGGGCTTGGACTGGACTGGCTACTACTACTACTACTACTACTACTAGGCAAGAGAGAAGAGGGCGCGAAAGAAAATGTAAATGCAAGCGCCATGCATGCACGCTTCTTTCTACTTGCTACTTGGAGATGAGCTACTGGTGTAGTGTACCTCAGATTCGCTGGGACGCTGCGGTTTAGTTGCAGCATGCAGCACGATATTGGATGATGCTGGGGACTGGGGGGAACAGTGCCGCGACACCCAGATTGTGCCGGGTGTGTCTGTGTGTGTGTGCTGGAATAGGGTGGTTTCGGCTCATTTTTTCTTAAACTTCCCCAGATGCAAGGACAATGAATGACAGCAACCGACTGGGTGGTACAGCGGACTGGGGGGCTGGCTGTAGGGGACGGTGGCGTGTGTGTGGAGGTGGAGGTAGGCGTAGGCAGTAGGCAGTTAGGTGAGAATGGGCTGCACGCGGGTAGTTAACCGTATTTAGCGGATAGACTATTGAAGCTGTCTAAATTTGCCAATGCTAAAACGGTCGGTCCTGGATACGGTGTTGGAGAGTGGCAATTGCTGGCGACGTGACTCTCTGGTTCTGCTATGTCTGGCAGGTCAATTGACGTGTGTGGCAGAGGTTTGCTGGAGCAGAGACGGAGCATTGTGTGGCATGTCGCATGTCGCATGTCGCAGGCGACTAGACACGGTGCAAGGCCAGCTCTTATCGCAGTCTCGCATAGCCCGGACGCGTTTCAGGAAGTGGACCAGCTGTGGGCGCAGATCGTCCAAGACTCCAATCGGGGTACGTGGGCGTGGCCGTTGATGACGAGTCGTGCCCAGAAGGGCTCAACATTCGCAGCTGTTACGGGCGAGGCCTTGGGTACCGCGCGTCGTACTCGCCAGCTTACTAGATACTACCCTCCAGGGTTTCCGCGCGGACCGGTTGCAGTCTTACACTACACACACATCGTCAACCTCGTCTTTTTTTCTCTCTACTACATCTTTCTTGCTTTTGCGACGGCGATTGTCATAGCTGTGGCCCCCCGTCTACCCTTATCATTACCCACAAGTGCACGCTGGGATCACATCCGAGTGCGTTCACACGCGCCATTCTCCACCGACGCACTCCTGGTCCGCCATACCCGTCCACCAGCCTCGTTGAAGCAGTTTAGCTCGTCCGATCATCCAAAGGAAAAAACTGGGTAACGCGCGACGCCGCAGAACAATGGAGCAACCGACGCAGCAACCGCGCCCGCGAGGCCTCAGCTTCCACAGCAACAAAAGTCGCGAGCCGCCCGCGACGCCCAAGAGCCCCAAAAGTCCCTCTAAACACGAGCGCAAGCACAGCGACCACTACGACCCCAACTCCAAGGCCAATCCCAACGCCGCCATGGTTGAGCAGCAGCCGAGTATGTCGCCTTGCCGATCATGTCATTCTGTTGACCCTCTGCTAACTACGAACTACAGTGGCCGCTGCGCTCGAGAAGCCCACGCTCCAGTCCCTTCGCTCGTTCCAGCATACCGACGCGTCCGGTAACCCCATTGGTAAGTTGTGCTTGTTGTTGTTGTTGTTGTAGTCGTATGCAAGCATCGCCCTCTAACCCTGCCCCCAGCCGACCCCGATTTCTCCAACCCCACACGTTCGCGATGGGAGCGCCCGCTCGACACGATCCGCTCTTTTGAGGCGGCCATTGATGGCGAATACAGGCGTCGGGCGCAGTCTATGCGCGCCGATCAGACAGATATCATGAGCAGCTACGGCAGCCGCCGGAGTAGCTACTATGGTGGAGGAGGACACAACGACCAGAACCGTTACTCCACCACCAGCGGTTACTTCCCCCAGAGACAATCCGGCCGCGACAGCTATGCCGATGGCTATGGAAATGGCGGACCTGTTGGTGGAGGGCCACCACCACGCATGCGCTATGGAAACCGCATGCAGTCCGACCCGGGATGGAATAACAGACAGACCATGCAGGGCGTCTACCCCATGAATGGATACCAACAGTCGCGTGACACAGTAAACACCAACGGCTCAAATGGAAGCCACAGTGACGGCCCATACTCCAATGACCCCAGCAGCGAGAACAGCTCCATCGAGCGTGGCGTACCCGTCCAGCCACCGCAGCAAGACATGAGCTCACAATACGGATTCAATGGCTTCGGAAGAGGCCCCATCATGGAGGAGTACGCACAGGGCCCAGGCCAATACTCCCAGGGACCACCGCCTCCTCCACACAACAACGGTATGCCTTCCAACGGCATGCCACCACCACCTCCGAAACACGCCACCCCGGCTGCACCGATCAAATTGGGTGGCGGTGACGCATCTGGCACCGAGCCACAGAGGCCCAAGATGCTCTCCAAGAACAGCAGCAATGGAGGTGAAAAGCGGAAGAGCTGGTTTAAGAAACGGTTCAGCAAGGAGTAGAATCACCACATATATGATAAGACACGACACGAGCGTGTCACGAAGTGATGATTGGGAAGCCTTTTTGCTAGGGACACTGCAAGTCGCTGGCCGAACCGTTATGCGCACCCTCCTTATACAAGCATGTCGGCGTTATGAAATGGAGTTTTGGCTATGGAGGATAGGGTATACCGCGGTTGTGGGTCGGGGGAGGTCTGGTGCTGCTTTATCTGCGCTACTCTCGGAAGCGTTAGCTTGGAGGCTTTCCTGGAGATAGGCTAGGTGTCCTGCCCGGCGGGCTGCATTCAGCTCTTTCTTTGTAGGTCTGACAACCCGGCCAGCG
>QXCR01000228.1:0-35018 GCA_004380135.1 Stemphylium vesicarium
CAGGCAGGACAAGGATAATGTTGTGATGGCAGTGATGGCAATAGACTCAGCGATGAGGATATAAGGATGGAAAGGTTTCATTGTTTCTCTCGTTGTGGTCAACTCTCATAGTTACATCTCTTACCTAGATTGCCAACTAGTTATTCTATCGTTCATATAGAATTGAATTGTCTTTACCCGAATACCTACTATCCCACTTAGTCGCCAGACAACTCTACGGGCCTACCGCCATACAATACCTCGCCTGCCTTAGTACGGACCAGGAACAGAGAAGTATCGCCGAACCCCGTATAACACCCTACTTAAGGCTAACCCAACCCTACCTCTATACTATTACTAATCACCTTAGGTTGGTGTTGGGTTGGGTTAGGGCCGCTGCCAAGACGACCCAACCCCAACCCAACCTAGACCCATTTGCCAGTCTAAGTTAACGTACTTAGAAAGGCGAGTAAACTAGCTAATAAATTATAAGAAGTTATTACAAAATTTATAATTAAATACTAAGTAGATAGTAGAGAAGGTATTCTTAAAAGAATTAAGAACTTTACTATTATAAGAATTAAATACCTAGACGACTTACTTATATCTAATAAGGAATATAATACGCTAGAAGAAGACGTAGTAAAGCTACTACGCACTAAGTATAATAAGATAGCCACGTTTAAGAAAAAATATTAACTAAGCACACTCTACGCAAGCCTACTAGAGATAAAGTTACTATTATTATAGATTAATAGCCTATTCTACTACTTTAATAAGGAATTAGTAGACTATACTATAGAAACCCTAAATATCCTATAAACTATATAATAGCACTTCTATAATCTAGCCTATAAGATTAATTAAAATTAGGAAAATATTCTTTTAGAGATTAAAAAGTTCCTACTAATACTAAAGAATCTCTAATAGGTTAAATAGATATTATAAGTATAAGATAAGCCTATAGTTATATCTTCTAATAAAGATATCTAAGAGATAACTCTATACGCTATAGAATTAAATAGCTAAATAGTTAAGATTCTAGAATAAGACGTTTAAGAGTTTATATAATACTTTTAGAATAATAAGCTATTATAGGCTAAAAAAATAGAAAAGTAATAGTTATAAAGCTAATCTTAAGGTAAATAACAGATTAACTAAATAAGCTAAGATACTATAGTTTAGTACTAGTACGATCTTTATAACCTCTATTATACTAAATTATTATAAACTAGTTATATTGTCACGGCGCTGGCCCAAATAGCCAACGAGAGCGCGCCAAGCTGCTAAGCGAGCAGCTGCGCGATCACTGAAATTCCGCGCGAACGCGCCCCGTCGTACGCTCCTTGAGCTACGTCCTTGTCTTAACCTGACCCCGCCCTGTCAGCGCTACGTAGTGAATATACCGATCACGTGCACCTATCTTCCCTGCCTGCCTATCCCGTGACATATATATATAACTTTTATAAGACCTATTACTTAGAAAAGAAGAGATTTATATAATCTCTAAGAAGAGTATATAGATTCCCTAAGTATAAGATAGAATAGGATATATATATTAAAGATATATATCTAAAGCACCTATAAGATAAATATAAGAATACTTATTTCCCTAGTTATAAAGACCTATAAGATATTATCTAGATATAAACTATATATAAGACACGATACGTTAACGACTTTATCTATAAATATAAGGAGCACGACTAGTAAATATACCTAAGTAGCGTATATAATAAGCACTATAATATAAAAGAATTCTATAGATTTAGAATTAAGTCTTTTTTAGACTAGTAAGTAACTAAAAAGGCCTAGTTAAGAAGATTAATATAGTAAATCCCTTAGAACTTATTAAGCTACTAGTATAGCTTAATAGAGTATAGATATATACTTTAGTAGATTTAGAATTAAAAGCGAACTATATTTTAGCGTATATAGTAGATAAAGCTAGACTTTAACTACTATAGAAATATTAGTCCTACTTACTATAAGTTACTAATAGATAACTAATACTAGAGGAAAATAAGATTATATATAAGGTTACTAACGTAATACTTAGTATCTAAGAGTATTAAGAAAGAATAGACTTAGACGTCTTTAGACTAGCTATTTATAATGTCGGATCATGAGTATCAGTAGGTACGTCGGCGCCTCAGCGCTGCCCAACGAGCCGACTCGATCCTACGTCGGCTCTACTCATCTCAGATCATGTATACGTCCGTAGCACCCTCACGTAGCAACAAGAACAAGTCAACCAACATCGTACAGAATGCATTCATAGCTATCGTTATTTCCTTTCACTAGTGAGCCTCCCAACATATAATATTATATTGTAATGGGCTAAAGCCCAATCAGCTTGTTCCTCGATGGGATCTCGGTCACGTGCGCAGGGCGCACTGTTCACAGAATCCGGGTGAGCCGCTAGACACCCAGATTCTACACTAGCGCGCTAGTAAAATAATATCTTAAGCCGCCGCCTCTAAATAACCTTTAGAGTATAGCTATTCTTAGTTTCTTTCTCTATTAAATATAATCTTAGTATACCTATATAATAGCTCTCTAAGCGTAGCCCCTTATATTTTATATTTAATTCTAATTAGTAGAGCCTTACTATAAGACTTTATTAATATAACGCGTATTAAGCTTCTTAACCGCCTCTTTATTACGTGCGAGTAGGTTAATCTATTTGTCAGATAGCAGGTGTTGCTGTCAGAAAGAAGGCTATCCAGCAGGCAGTTTTAGTATCGGTGTCGATTACAGCCATGTCGGCCAACCCGCCTCGATCCTACTTCGGCCTTACTTGCACGAGAGCATATATATCGTAATAGCACTATTATTAAGAACTACACATAATAAAGAATTAAGACTTATTACTTTTATCTAATATTTTATTATATTTAATAATTAAGAGTCTTACTACCTCTATAATAAGCGATAAATTATAAAAATAATAGCAAATTAAAGCTAGAGGGACGTAATAGTTATTCTTACTAACTTAAATAATTAGATCTCCTAATACTACTAACTTAAGATAAAGTACTAATTATAAGGCATTTAGCCTTTAGTAGACCCTAAAAGAATACGACTCTAATGCGTATAACTAGAGGTCCTACTATCTCTAGATATCTTAAAATACAAACCTTTAATAATTACGAATACTACCTTAACTATATTATTATATATAATCTAAGTTAGGAGAAGTAGCGCATAGGGAGTAGCGCAGGATACTATAGATATATTAATAACTACCGCGTAAACCCCTATAATACTAACGTAAGTATTAGACCTCTTAGATAAGAGATAGGAGGTATATAAGAAGAATCGCGAAGACTATAAATTATACCTTAAATTATATAAGATACTTAAAAGAGAGTATTAAAAAGAGAATAATAGAATCTTAAAGATAGTTAAATATATTCTTATAACTATAATACCCTATCTATAACTTAGTTACTATATAGAAAATAGAATACTACGTAAATAGATAACCTCCCTTTAAGACACTATTAGAGTAGATCTAGATAAAGAAAGGGCGTAAGTATAGGAGAGATACCACGCCGCACTTAGGCTAATGCGATTAACCGCTAATTAGGAGACGTAGCTAAGTAAATACGACTAGGTAGCAACTCGAGCTGAGACCCTTAAGGTAGCTAAGGTTATATAAATATAAGCTATAATAGACGACTTTATAGACTCTATATCTAAAATAGTATTAACCTAGACTATAGGGTTTTAAGGGCTAGGATATAAGAAGAAAGCTATAAATAGGAAAAGAATAATAAAACTCTTCCGTAATTTTATAAGTCTTTATTATCTATTAAGAGGGAAGCTAAAGAGCGCCTTCGCAGTAGGAGACTTATACGCGGCGAATGGTGAATCTAACTTAAACACACTAAGAGACCCCTCTAGTATTAAAATAAGAGCGCTATCTAATAGTAGTTAAGGCTAGGGAAACCCTAGGCAATCTAATAAATAAAAAATAGATAGTTAAAGTACTAGAACTAAGCAGTTCCTAGAGAGGAATACAGCGAGAGCTAGAGACATATATCCTTCCTGTGAATAGCGTCATAACATATCTGACTACTACTATATAAATATAGCTAAGGCACCTAAGTAGTTTAAGCCAAATTAAGGCGTTATAAAACTAGTATAGTATAAACTTAAATATAATATAGACTTATAGAGAATAATAGAAGAAATATTCTTAGAGACTAAGCGACCTTACTTTATTACTACCTTATAATTAATTACGCTCTATATTAAGATATTATAAACTCTAGACGTAGTTAATAATTAACTAGATAGGTAGGAGATCTTAAGACTTAAGAAGGGTATAATAGAAGTAATATTTAGCGTAAGCTAATAAGAATATCTATTAAAGGATACTTTTATTCTAGACTTTAGCTTAACTACGTATATCTATAATAACCTCTTAAGGCTTAAAGACGTATATCTACTAATAATAGAAGACTATATTTAGGCTAGAAACTTAAGAGTTTAGATTAAGAGATATAGAGCTATTAAAGTAATAGTAGAGGGATCTTAAGGTATATAAACTATATACCTTAGTAATATTGCGTAGTGCCTAGATTTTCTCTATAGTTTTATATTATTTAGGCTACTCTAAAGGTAAGAGATATAGTAGAATAATTAAGAAGATCTAATAAGCCTATAATAATAGGATAGCTTAATAATTACTATTTTATTAGAATACTATAGGTAATAGGTTATTAAGTAAACTACTATATCCGCCTTAGCTTTCTATGTGCGTATAAATTGAGCTAAATGATCACTATAAAGGGGAATAGCCTGTAACACTCAGGCCGAAGGCCTGCAGTTGGGCGCATTCAGTCCCAACATGTTTGCTTCTTGCACTCGCGCCTTGGCGAAGATACCTGCTTTTAACCTGCGCTTCGCGTAAGGGAAGAGAGGTAAGAATTATTCTCCTTACTACCCCCTACCTAGTGTAGTAATATAGAGCTATCCTCTACTATTCTATTATAGTATAAAGTAAATACTATTACCTATAACTACCCTTTATATAATAATTCTTCTTCCCCTAAGGCTAATAGTCTAGAGATAGCTTTCTCTATATAATTAGGCTACCTAGCTAAGGTAGCGAGCTAAAGCTCTAGTATTTTAACCCTACTATAAATACTACGCGAGAAATATAAACTATAAGAGAAGGACGCACCTATAACGCTCGCGGAGCGCATTTAAGCTATTAAAGAGCGACGCGACGAACTTCTAGCCCTCTAATAATTACGCGAGCTAGAAGAGGAAGTCGCGCAGCTAGAAGGGCGCGGACAAGGGCCACCCCCAGCTAAAGCCAACCTTTTGGCGCGGAATCTCGCGACCCGCACCCAGAGCGTAGCTAGCCAGCCCGGCTTTGCGCACGTGAGGCGCACTTTGAAACCAAAAGACCTAGTGGAATATAAGGGAAAAACGATTAAGGAACACTACGAATTTATCCGCTCCTACGAGATAGCCTTTTAGCTTCTACTATAAGAGTTCTATATAGACCGCGATAAAGTTATCTAGTTAATATAATATCTAGGAAGAGATTCTAGAGAGCTCTAGTACGCGCACTTTAAGCGCACCTTTAAAGCGCGAGGAGAGATTCTAACCTAGGAATACTTTAAGTAGTACCTGCTAGACTTACTCTCTAATTCTATTAATTACAGCCTTAAAGTAGCTATAGCGCATAGTTATATAATATAGTAAAAAGACTAGACTATTTAATTTTTTGCTACCTACCTTAACGTGCTAGAAGACTAACTTACGGCCTATACTAAAGAGTAAAGAGTCTAATACTTATTTACTAAGCTAAGGCTAGAGCTATAGTAAGTAATTACTAATTACTACTAGATCTTAGTAATAAGAGAAGACCTTATTACCTTAGTATTAACTCTAGAAAGGAACCTACGTAGAATATTAGCCGCGTATAAATAACTAAGCTAAAGCGTATATAGAGAGAAAAGGAAGGAGCTTACTTTACTACCTTTTTCTCGTAGCGTACTAAAGAAAATAAAGGATAAGTATAATATTACTTATTTTAAGTGCTAAAAGAAAGGTTACTATGCTAATAAGTATTAAAGTAGTAATCTAAATTAGCTACTAGTTAATATTAATTATATAGAAAAAGCCTAAGCCTTACTACGAACTTAGAATTAGTAAGGCGTATACTTATAGATATTTTACTAGGTATAAAGCGTATATATAGCGTAAGAGTGGACTTAAGTCTAGAAAAGGAACTTAGGGTTATTTTAGATCCCTAAGTAGATATTAGCTTAGTTAGCTAAAGAATAGCTATAGAAATAGGTATAACGCCTATTAAGAACGTAGAGCTCCTAAGACTAGGATAGATTAGCGTATAATATTAGAGTACCTACGCAGCATATGCGTTTTAAGTGCGCCTATTAGATAATAACGGTATAGAACGCTGTACTAACGTCACGGCGTATAGAGTAGATAAGGAAGGAATTCCCCTACTCTTAGGAAACCCTTTCTTATAGTAGAAGGATATTTTAATTAATTATAGCTACTAAAAATAGCGCTAGAGCCTTATAAAGGCGGATATCTAGTTAGTAACTACTAATAGCCTTCTAGAAGATGTAGAGTATACTAGCTCTACTACCTATCTTCTAGGAACACTATAAGCTACTAGTACAAGTTTAGAATGCGAGGCGCGCGTATACGATATTCACGCAGCGCAAGAACCGCGCATCCCTAACGCATTACTAGACTACGCCGACGTTTTTAATAATAAGAAAGTTGCGACTCTTCTAAGTTATAAGAGCTTAGATTATATAATCCCTATTTAGCTAGGTAAAGAGCCGCCTTATAGACTATTATATACCCTCTCTTCTCGTGAGCTACAGCTGCTCTAAGAATACATAGAGGAGGCCCTTCGCAGAGAATAGATCTGCTATAGTATAAGCCCCGCTAGCGCACTAATTATCTTTATACTAAAGAAGGATAGCATACTTCGTCTTTATATAGATTATCGCGGCTTAAACTCTATTACTATAAAAGATCGTTGCCCGCTACTACTTATTAGGGAGACGTTAGACCGCCTATTAGGCGCACGATACTACATAACCCTCGATCTTAAGGACGCCTACTATCGTATACAAATTAAATTAGGAGACGAGTAGAAAATAGCTTTTTAAACCTAATATAGATATTTTAAGTACTTAGTTATATCTTTTAGGCTTACTAACGCTCTAGTAAGCTTTTAAGCCTATATTAATAGGGCCCTAAGTAGGCATTTGGATCATATATGTGTGGTATATCTAGATAATATACTTATATATACCCACGAAGACGATGTTGCGCTACACTAGCGCGCAGTACGCGCTGTACTGCAATCACTAAGAGAAGCCGAGTTATTTGTAAACCTAAAGAAATGCACTTTTGCGGCTAGCGAGGTGCATTTTCTAGGGTTTATCGTTATAAGGTAAGGCGTACGCGCTAATCCTACGCGCGTTAAGACTATTATATAATAGCTAACACCTACTAATACTAAAGAGCTATAGTCCTTTTTAGGCTTTGTAAACTTCTATTAACGCTTTATTAAGCGTTATGCTATAGAAATAGTACCCCTTATAGATATCCTTAAGAGGAAATAAGCGTTCTATTAGAATAAGGCTATAGATGCTTCTTTTATAAGGCTAAAGAACTGCTTTATATATACGCCTATTATGCGCTATTTTAATAAGATACTTCTAATCCGCATTAAGACGGATGCTTCTACGTTTGCTATCTTAGGTATACTATTATAGTTATTTAAAGACGATAAGTAGCACCTAGTCGCTTTTATTTTAAGAAAACTCTAGAATGCGGAGTTAAATTACGAGGTATACAACCTAGAACTACTAGCTATTATATATAGCTTTAAGTAGTGGCGGCACTACCTAGAGGGTGCATAGCATACTATTTAAGTTTTAACTAATTATAATAACCTACGCTTAATCCGCGTAGTATAGAAGCTTAACCCGCGTTAAGTACGCTAGGCTCTATATCTAGGAGCTTTTAATTTTAAGGTAAAGTACTATCTAGGAAATACTAATTCTATAGATAGCCCCTCTAGAAGAGCGGATTATAAGTAGAAAAACCTATCTCTAACTTAGTTATTACCTACTCTATAGAATAAACTTCTAGTAAGAGTAGAGTATAGTAGAGCGAGAGGATCTACACCCGGGCTTAGTCTGGTGGGCGCGTGTGAGATGCACGTAGCTAACGTTTGCAGAGCCGTGAAGGTCCCTACTGCTGGCGCCATGGGATGCATACCATGCGTGCCACGCTCACTGGCTAGGGTACTAGTTAGTAGCGAACCTATACTAGTAGAGTCGGAAGCTCTAATAGATATTCCGCTCCAGTTGCAGTAAAGGGACGCCTTTGCCTAGCAGCGGGTTGCGGACTCTAAGCGAGTAACACGCACTCGAAGTAGCAGAGATGCGCCGGTTTGGCGCATTAACGAAAAGGAAGTCCTGAGATACAATAGTAGGATTTATGTTCTAGAGGAACTAGCTATTAGGCAGGAGATTTTATCCTAGAACTATAACACGCGCATAGTAGGCCATTTTAGCGCACGTAGGACGCTTAAGCTTATTAGTAGGCTATATTATTAGCTATCGCTTAGCTATAATGTCTAGGAATACGTAAGGACATATGCTATATATTAAAGGAGCAAAGCTCTACAGCACGGTAAATATAGTAAGCTATTACTACTGCTAATTCTAAAGAATATCTTTAAGGAAATTACTCTTAATTTTATTATAGGGTTACTACTAGTAAAGAATAGCTTAAATTATATCTTTAATATAGTACTTGTAATAGTTAACTACTTCTTAAAAATAGTAATCTATATACTTACTTTAAAGACCTAGAACGCGAAGTAATTTACTAAATTCTATTTTAATTAGGTTATCTTATAGTATAGAATCTAAAAAGGTATTATATTAGACTATAGTTTAGTCTTTACCTTAGTATTTTAGATAGAAATCTACTACTAACTATAGGTAAAGCGCAGGCTTAGTATAGCCTTCTATCTGTAAATAGATAGACAAACTAAGCGCTAGAACTAGACTATAGAATAATACCTTAGAATATTTACTTTAGATAAGTAAGATAACTAGGTTTTATTATTAGTAATAGCATAGTTTACTTATAACAATTTAATTTACGAATTAATAAAAGCGACACTATTTTACTTAGTGTATGGCAAGCACCCCTTGCTCTCCACGCCTCCTAAGGACAGCAGGCAAGAGGGGGAGATGCCAGACGCAGTCGATAGAATTCAGCGCATGCACAACGCACGCGCATCGGCACAGGAACACCTGCAGAGAGCACAAGAGTATTAAAGCTAATACTATAATAAGAAACATAAACTAGAAGTTTTTTATAAGAGAGATCTTATGCTCCTTAGTATAAAATATATTAACTTAGCCTATTAACTTAGTAAAAAGCTTTCTAGTAAGTTTATTAAGCTATTTTAGATATAAAGCGTAGTTAGAACGTAGGCATACTACCTACTTCTACTACCTAACTATTATATTTATAATATATTCTACGTATCCCTCCTAAAATAATAGAATTCTAGGGATAACTATAATAATAATACTTAACTACTAAAGATTACTATAGAA
This sequence comes from Stemphylium vesicarium, assembly GCA_004380135.1. Classification (NCBI taxonomy): domain Eukaryota; kingdom Fungi; phylum Ascomycota; class Dothideomycetes; order Pleosporales; family Pleosporaceae; genus Stemphylium; species Stemphylium vesicarium. Next base: position 9,630 of record QXCR01000228.1, read on the forward strand.
GATAAAGAAGTCTAAGAAGTAGAAAAAATTCTTAGAAAATAAATTAGGAAGGGCTAACTATAATACTAATTAAGATAGAAAGAATATAATAAATCTTAGAATACTTAGACTCTAGCTTCTAATTTTAAAGATATAAAGAAACTAGTTTAAGACTTTAAAAAGATATAAAGCTTATAGTAAAAGAAGTAATAGAAAAGATTATAAGAAACTCGTTTATAGCGCACTTAAGGCGCATACCTACTATATAGGACTTAGAGTATCTACGCATATAGAAAAAGATAAAAATAGACCTCTCTTAATTACTACTATCCTTACTTTTATCCTTATCTACCTGCTCCTTACTACCTAAAGGCGGGAGGGACTTATTATCGTCGTTATTATTATTATTATTATTATTATTATTATTATTATCTCCTATACTACTACCCTAGAGAAATATTAGTAAAAGAAAAATATTAAAAAATTAATAAGCGCGTACTATCCTAGTAGTATAAGCTACTAGCTACTCTAAAGTAGCTATAATTCTATACTACTTAACTAGAATTAGACTTAAGTACTAAGGTAAAGTTGCTAGAACTTAAGTAGGAACCCTAAGAGGAGTCCTAGAATAGGTGGTAACGCGGCAGCAGTTTATAAGCTCTAGATTAAATTAGTGCTAGTAACGTGTAAGCTTAACGCTAGTAGCAATCATACCAGCGTCGGTCTTAGGCTTTTTAGCGGCATTGACGGCGGCGTTGTACTAAGCGCGAAGCCGGTATAGGCGATTAAGGCGGCTATTCATCTTAGTGGGCACCTATTTAGATTAGCTAAGGCGCAGCACTTACGGAATATCTCAATCACTCACTAAAGTGCAGCCACCCCGATTGCCAGCAGAGCAATGCTCGCAGCGGCGATGCTCCGACTTCTGACACATCTTGTTGTGCCTAACGACACTCTAAGCGCAGCGCGTGTAAGTTGCAACTAAGGCGACCCGGTCGGCGCGCTTTTCGAGGTCGCTAAATATAAATAGGCGAGCACCACATAAGTAGGATTTCTTAATATATTTAGGATTTAGATAATAAACTATAATAAAGAGTACAGCGTGCGCTAAGAGTGCGTTAGAGGAGTATAATAGTGTTATTACGGCAGAGTTAAATAAGAGAGTAAGGATAAAAAGTTTCTATTATAATAATATAATAAACGGTCACTACAATAAAATTAGTAAATAACTATCCGCACTTACTATAACAACAAAGCGGGCGACCTAAAGGAGTGAAGTAAACAATATTTAGCACTTATTATAATAACGCAAATAGCGTTCGTTACCTCTCAAATCTGCATTCACTACAACATCATCCCAAACAAACCGGGGACGCGCGCAATAGTGGTTGCAGCGGCAGCGCACCGCTGCGGCGCACGTGCGACGCGCGATAGACGGACAGTATCTAGACACTCTTTTCCTATTTCTCCCCTTGAAGGTTTTTAGGTTTTTATTAAGGCTAGGACTATTAAGAACGCTAGTTTAGAGAAAGAGGCTCTATAATACTTAGGCTAAAGGCCTATAGTTAGGCGCATTTAGTCCTAATATATTTACTTCTTACACTTACGCCTTAGCGAAGATACTTACTTTTAACCTACGCTTCGCGCAAGAGAAGAGAGGTAAGAATTATTCTCCTTACTACCCCCTACCTAGTGTAGTAATATAGAGCCATCCCCCACTATTCTATTGCAGTGTGAAGCAAATACTATTGCCTATAACTGCCCCTTACATAGCCATACTATGGCACAAATAACTAGGATATCCTGGGCCTTTAGCTATTAAACACCTTATATAGTAATCTAAGGGGGTGAAGATCAAAGGCATTAACATAGTGTAATGCGATACCTGTGGCAGATTAAAGTTAAAGCGCTAGATACGCAGAGCGCAAAGGCTAAACGACGAGGGCCTAGGCGAGAGAATTGCCATTAATTTCCATAAATACGAGGTAGACAGCTTTATAAAACAGAAGAGCTAAATGCTAATAACCTATTAATACTCCTACTACGTGTGGGACTTCTACTTTAAAGATAATAGACTAGCACGCTCTATTATTCGCTCTTTAAGTCTCTTCGTTTAATTTATAAAGAAATAATTTAATATTATAGTTAAAGTTATTAAGATAGATAATAAGATTATTACTATTAAGTAAGAAGTTAAGAGATAGTGCACGTCCTTATTAATTAGAATTAAGCCTTCCGCTCTAGACACGCAAGCATAGAATGGAGGAGCTAAACGCTTAGGGGGTGTAATAAAAGAGAAAGCACGCGCAATTCGACTAGATGCGAATCTTCTATGGGAACTCTGGCCAGAAATCACTAGAGCGGCAGTATACCTATACAATCGAACGCCTAACTATCTAAATAAGTGGAAATCGCCTTACGAAATATTCTTCACGCGCGTAGCTACTATAAATAGCATAGTTACTAGACCCCTAAGACTAAATTAAGCTTATTTAAGAGTATATAGATGTAAAGCTTTTATAATAATAGATAATATATACTAGAGAAAGTCTAGGCTATAAAAGCTAGACCTAAAAGCCTAGATTAGGTATCTTATAGAATATTAGTTAATAAATATCTACTATATTTAGATTCTATCTATAGCTAAAGTAATTAGCACCTATAACGTAGTATTTAATAAAAAAGTAATCTTTAATAGTAAAATTAAGAATCTAATAGATAACCTAATATATAATACCTTAGAGGAAATTATAACTTAGGTAAAGATAATTAAACTCTTAAGTACTTAGAGCTAATAACTAGAAATAGAAATATTCTATAAGAACGATATAGTATAGGAGGAGACTCTACGTAGATAATAAACTAGATACTACTAAGAGAGGAAAGTTATAGAGGCATAGCTAACGCCGCTACTAACTTCTCTACTAGTAGCCTTTCTTATTTAAGAAGAAGTGAATAATAATAATAAGATAAGACTATCTAATTAGGCTATATTAATAACGGTCCTATAGGTAGCCGCCTTTATAGCAGGCACTAAGGCTAGATATTTTAGTTAATACGAGGGTAAGCTAATTAATAAAGCTTAGCTAAAATAACTAATAGCTAAAGGAATTAAACCCTATCGTAACTAATTACTATTATTACCTATAGCACACTTAAAACTAGAAGAATACCTACTCTACGAAATATTTAAGGAAGTAGAAAGAACGCACCTTAAAAACTATAAGTAAATAAAATTATAGATTAAAATCCTAGCGTCGCTAGTTAAATAAGCAGGATAGCAGATACTAGACTATATGTAGGTTTATACGTATAAACTCGATAAATACTACCGCCTTAATAAATGCAAGGCAAGACTTGTAGCGAGAGGAGACCAGCAACGCGATATCACAGCCCAAGACACGTACGCAGCGACATTAGTAGGCCGCTCATTTAGGATACTAATAGCAATTACTACTAAATTTAATCTTAAACTAAAGCAATACGACGTTATAAATATATTTATACACGTAGTAATTAATTAAGAGATATACATAAAGATGCCGCGAGGATATTAGAAGCCTAGTACTCTACTTAAGGTATAGAAGGCACTATACGGCCTCTATATCTCGCTATTACTCTAGTAGAAAGAGTTTATAGTAACCTTAGCCTAAATTAGATTTAAATAAGTACCATAAGAGCTATATTATATAATTAAGAATAGAGTAATTATCTTCTTCTACGTAGATAATATTATAATCGCGTATTACTTAAAGTAATAATAAGAAGTAATAAAGGCTATTAAGCTAATATAGAAGAAGTATCTATGCACTAGAGAAGACGACCTTTAGTGGTTCCTTAGTATAGAAGTGATACGCGACTAGACCTAGAGGATAATTTAGCTATTATAAGCTATATACGCTAATAAGATTAGCTAACTAACGAGCTAATAAGATATAAGATATAATACGCTAATATTAAGTATTAAGCTTAAACTAAGAGACGGCCTAGTAGAACTAGCTAATATTAACTAATATTAACGCAAGATTAGCTCACTATTATTCACAGTAGTTACCACAAGACCTAACATAGCATTTACAACGTCACGACTCGCTCAATATCTAGTTAATCTAAGCATAGAGCATCACGACGCTACTAACTATGTGCTTCTTTATCTTAAAAGAATAAAAGCCCTAGCTCTTAAACTTAGCAGAGGCGAAGATCTTAAGGTAGCTAGCGACGCGTCATTCGCAGATAATATATTAGACAGGAAAAGCTCTCAGGGATACGCTATTAAGCTATTTAGTAGACTTATCGCCTAGAGAGTAAGTAAACAAGATACTATTATAACGTTAATAATAAAAGTAGAATTACTTACCCTATCTTAAGTAGCTAAAGAGGTAATTTTTATATCGCGATTATTAAAGGAGCTCTAGGTAACTCTAAGCAATCTAATTATTATAATTAAGTATAATAATACCTAGACTATCTAACTAGTAAATAAAGATATAGCTAAACTCTAGACAAAGCTATAGTATGTTAATATATACTATTACTAGCTACGATAAGAAGTTACCTAAAAGATAATTAAGGTAGAGTATACTCTATTTAATAATATAATTATAGATAGATTTACTAAATTACTACTAGCTAATAAATAGGCTAGTTTTCTTAATTAACTAAGACTTATTAAACGTAAAAAAGCCCTATTAAAGAAGGTTAAATTTAAGAAGTTATAAGAGTAGCTAGAAGGCCTTATAATATAAGATTAATTAACTAGTTTAAGTAGCTTATAATAGGGCTTCTAAGCTAAGAGGGTGTATTAGATAGTAGATATTACTATTAGAAAGAAGGCTATCTAGTAGGCAGTTTTAGTATTAGTGTCAATTATAGCTATATTAGCTAACCCGCCTCAATCCTACTTTGGCCTTACTTGCACGAGAGTATATACATCGTGATAGCACCATCATCAAGAACCACACACAATGAAGAATCAAGACTTATCACTTTCATCTAATATCTTATCATATTTAATAGAAGTATAGTGCTAAAGAGCGCTTAGAGCGCGAGAAGGCTAAGACTATTATAGCTAAGTTCTAAGAAGTATTTAACTTAGTTTAAGCTAATATAGCTAAAGCCTAGGTTAAATAAGAGAAGTAGGCGAATAAGTACTACAAGGAGGCTAGGAAGTATAAGGTTAGCGATAAGGTCTAGCTAAGACTTAATAAGTAGTATAGTACTAGCCGCAAGTCTTATAAGCTTAATTAGAAAAGTGCTAAGTATACTATAATTAAAGTAATTAATAGTTATTTAGTTAAACTAGATACCCTACTAGGTTACTACTCTATTTTCTACGTTAACTAACTTTACCCTACTAGTATAGACCCGCTACTAAGTTAAGTATAAGATAACTACTAGCTACTACTACTATAAGTGGATAGGGAGGAGAAGTATATTATAGAGGATATTATCGCCGAGTAGCTTAAGCGCTAGAGGCGTAGATAGAAGCTATACTATAATATTAAGTAGAAAGGGTACTACTAAACGTCCCTTAAACTAGTAGAACTACTAGAGAAGATAAAAGCGCTAGAATAGTAGTTAATCTATATAAAGGGCCTTTAGAATAGTAAGGGACGCTTACTAGAGCGTTTTTAATAGATTTTACTCTTAAGTAGAGGAGAGGAGAGAGATATTATAATAGGCTAAAGCCTAATTAGCTTATTCCTTAATAGGATCTTAGTTACGTGCGTAGGGCGCACTATTCACAGAATCTAGGTGAGCCGCTAGACACCTAGATTCTATACTAGCGCGCTAGTGAAATAATATCCCAAGCCGCCGCTCCTAAATGACCTTTAGAGTGTAGCTATCCTTAGTTCCTTTCTCTATCAAATACAATCTTAGTATACCTGTGCGATAGCTCTCCGAGCGTAGCCCCTTACATATATTAAGACTTCTCTAGCTATAAGAATAAAACCTATAGATTAATTAGAAGTTAAAGAAGTTCTTATTTAAGTACTATAGACTAGACGTAACTATAAGCTAGCCTATATATCAACTAATTTTAATAGTAGATAAGAAGAAAGTTTATAATATTACTAAAAGATAGTAAATCTTATATAAGAATAGTCTTAAGATATAAGAGTTTAACTTAATAAATACTAATAAAGTACCTTTAGATTATAAAGTTAGAGTTTTAGAGAAATATATAACTCTTAATATTCTAAAAAAGTATAAAGAATATAAATATCTCTTTATAAAAATAGTAGATAATAAAGTCTTATTAAAGTATTAACTCTAGATTTATAAGATTTTCTTAAAAGAAAAGAAAACTTTATTCTTTAGGTTAATATATTAACTATTAGAAATAGAACTTAAAATACTAAAAAAGTAGCTAAATAAAGATTTAAAGAAGGGCTATATTAGACTCTCTAATTTACTAGTAGGATTCCTAATACTCTTTATACTAAAGAAGAAGAGATTACTAAGAATATACGTTAACTATTATAAGCTTAATAATATTATAGTAAAGAATTAATACCTATTACTAAATATTATTAAATTTTAGAATTAATTATCTTAAGTAAGAATCTTTATAGTAATAAATTTATAAGATAGATACTATCTTATTAAAATAAAGAAAAGTAAAGAATAGAAGATAGTATTCTAAATAAGATATAGATATTATAAATATACTATTATACTTTTTAAACTTATAAACACCTTAATTATATTTTAGAAACTTATTAATAATATATTAAGAGCTTACTTAGATATCTTTATTATTATATACTTAGATAATATTCTTATCTACTCTAAGAATAAAGAAGAATATATTAAATATATCTATATAGTACTAAGGTGCCTAGACTAGTTTAACCTATAACTTAAGTTAGAGAAATATAAATTCTATAAGAAAGAGGTCGCTTTCTTAAGATATATTATAGAAGCTAATAGAGTATATATAAGTAAAGAAAAGATTAAAGTAGTTAAGAAATAGCTACTACTAAAGATAGTTAAGGAAATATAATTCTTTTTAAAATTTCTAAATTTTAATTAATAATTTATTAAAAATTACTTTAAGATTACTATTCTATTAATAAAATTTATAAGAAAAGATATACTATTTATATAGAGTAAAGAAGTAAAAGGCGCCTTTTAGACACTTAAGAATATAAGTATAACACTATTATACTTCTATATATTCTAACTAGGGTAACCTCTACGCTTTAAGACTAACTTATTAGATCTTATACTAAGAGAATATACTAGCTAATTATATAAAAGCTAATAGTATCCTATAGCCTATTATTTACGTAAGCTTTTAAGACTAAAAAAGAACTATAATATTTATAATAAAGAGCTATTAGCTATTATTACTTATCTAAAGTATTAGGGAGTATATACTAAGAGTTACTTAGAACTTATAATATTCTTAGATTATAAGAACTTAGTTACGTTTATAACTACTAAGGTACTTAATAAATAATAAGTTTAATAGTTATAAGAATTAAGATAATATAAGTTTAAAATTATATTTATACTAAGAAAAGATAATAGTAGGGCTAATACTCTTAGCCGTAGATATAATATTATAGAAATAAAGATAATTAATAAATCTATAATACTTATATACTATAAAAATAGATTATTAGAATTAGTAAAAATGCTAAATTTAGTTATATAAGTTACTAATAAGGTACTAGAAGAATTATAAGAAGTAATTATTAAGTAAAATTATAAGTTTCTATATATAAAGAATAAGATTACCTTCTTTATCGCTAAATGCGTAGACTATTAGAAGAATAAATATAGTACCTACGTACCTTATAGAGAAATGTAAGTAATAGAGCTACCTAATATACTATAGTTAGATATCTCTATAAACTTTATTATAGGCCTACTATTCTTAAGAGACCCTATTACTAAAGTATTATATAATATAATTCTTATAGTAGTAAATTATTTTATAAAGTAAGCTAAGTATATTACCTTTTATAAAGATTTTATAGTAGTATAACTTACGTACTGTTGGTAGGCCTTGTACGATCGTACGGGTGATAACAACAACGAGGTTCTTTTTGTGACTTGGTATTGGTATAATTTATCTATAAACGTGGGTGCTACGAAGGTATACCTAAGCTCAGCGCGAGCTGGACTAAAGTAGAATTAAGTCGGCTCATAGGCGAGTATTGCGCAGCTAACGTCTCTACTAATACTTACGATCTAATACTAGAAGTCTTTTTTTTCTAGATAGCTAGTAACTCTGCGTATATTAGTAGTGACTATATATATAGCATTAAATATTAGAGCCTGTTAGCCTCTAGACCTATCTATCCACTTAGACTACTAGCTCGTTATTGTCGATAAAGCGTTTAAGCGCGCGGTTTGGCGATGCCTTCGTAAAGGCGTCTGCAGGATTGTCGTCGCCATTAATCCAGCGGATCTTATTGATCTCGCGACGCTCATATAATTGGCGCAGCGCCATGATGTTGATCATGAGTCGCTTCTCCTTCGTCGTACCAAGCTTTACTAGGCACTCGTACAGGGAGTACGAGTCTGTAGAGATGACTAGTGAGATTATAGGGAGTCTAAGTCGTTTAGTAATTATCTTTAAGGTAGTAGCAATAGCGATGCCTATATTAAAACTATTAACTATACTATAGATTTCGGAAGCTAGTACGCTCCGTATAACGCGCTTGCATTTTGTAGAGCTATAGTAGATCACGTTATTACGTATTGTAAAGGTGTTAGCGTCCGCAGACTCGTTAACGAGCATTAGAATAAAGCCTAGCTATAAGCTAAGGTCTTTATTATTAGCAAAGGAGCTATCTATAAAGACTATTAGCTTAGCCTTTATAAGATTAATAGTAACGTAGCGTAGGCTATAATTAAGGTTCTCTATCTACTATTTTAGGCGCTTATTAAGCGCCTTAATATCCTTATCTAATAGTTGCTACGCTTAAGCGGCGACGGACAGGTTGAATAATACCTCTAGTTAGCACGTTAATGCGATGTATGCTCCTTAGGCGCGCTACTCTATATACTATTGCGCGCAATTAGGTGACTTAATGTCTATAAGCCTAATCTTTCCTTCTTGTCCTTTCTGCTAGAGGGATAAGGCTAGTTCGCTACTATCGTCTATCGTGAGTGTATATCTATTAAAGTCTAGTTGCACCTTTTGTGTGAGTGCCGCCTTTAGCTTTAATCAGAACTATGCCTTCTAGATCTTTTTCTCTTCTAGTAACGAAAACTCGGTTGTCCTAAGTATAAGAGTATCGTCTGTCTACATACCAACGATGCCAAAGGCGTTAGTGCTGCTATTTGTAATCAATAGGCATAGGTCGTACGTAGATGTCGACATGTGCAGTTCTTTGCAGTGGTGTCCATAATATATTGTCCACCAGTGGACCCCTGCCTCTGCGATTCCATACAGCGGCTTAATCACATAGAGTAGCGTGCCTTTTGGATATTAATATACTAGCTCAGTAGGGAGATAGGCGAGTATCGTCCGCTTCAGTGATATCTGCGCCTGTGGATATGCCTGCGTGATATCACGTAGCTCAACGCTCATGCCGCGTTGTACTAGCCCAGGCGCCAGCAACATAATTAGACGCTAGCTATATCGCTAGATAGTTAGAGATTGCGTTAGGATAGCCTCCTTACTATAGTCCTAGTAGCCTTAGATAACTAAGCGGGATTTTTTATACAATTTCGTTATCTTCCTTTTAATCTTACGTAGTAGGCGTGACTTAAAGATTTAGATATTACTATATAGCCTATTATTATATTACTCGAACTTAAAGACTCTACGGCCTATAAGGTTACTAATCTCTTAGTTATTAGATACTTTAAATAGTACGCCTAAGGTAGTTATAACTCTATTATTGCGTAGCTTAATAGCTAGCTCTAGGTCGTTCTCCTCCTTCTTAGTAATGTACGCGTGCGCCTTATGTTTGTTCTTTGATCCTGGAGGGCGGCCTCTCCTGCGTGGTTGCGCCGCTAGAGGTACTGCTATCGGCTCGTGCGGCTCATTCCGCTCATGCGGCGCGTGTGGCGCGTGTGGCGCATCAGGGTCGCTCCAAAGGTGGTCTGGTCTGTAGTATGGCTTGACGACAGTTAATCTGAATGTCGCTGGACCATTGACCATGTCTACCGTGACGTTGTGGCCGTCTATACTAGCGATCTTGTACGGGCCATTCTAGCCATCACTCTCTCTCCATACTAAGACTTCGCTCTGGAGTGGGAGCGCGAGCATGTCTGTGGTGTCTAGTCTATTTCGGGTGTTTAAGGCGTCTGCAACTTAGCGCTCTGCGGTAAGCTTGCGCAAGGCCTTTATCGCCTTTTAGATAGCCTTGCTGCGCTTAACTATTAAGAGGGATAGTAGTAATTCTATAGTTATTTATAGGTATACTTTAAAGACTAGTAATGTCGGGACTAGCCTATTAGGTCTAGTAGTATTATTAACTACTTTTATAGCTATCTAAAGGATCGCTTTATTAGATATAGCATCTTAAAGCTCGTTATAGAGTATCTCCTATACTTAGCGAAGTGGTGCGTGGTATCTCTCAGTCTTGCCCACCAACTAGTGAGCCTCTATAGGCACCTGCTTGCATGTAACTCCTATAATCTTTGCCTTAGCACGGAACTCTGCGCTTGCAAAGTTAGTGCCTGCGTTATATGTGATGATGTCTGGTGGTCCTTAATACGTGTCGATCCATAGCATCCGCAGCGTCTGCCATGTCTCCTTAGCTGAGATAGCGCTAAGGAATTTCGCGCCTTAAAACGCAGTTAAAGAATTAACCACATGCAATATAGGCTTGCTAGTAAGATATATTACGTCTACTAGTATCTTATAGTTAAAGTAGTAATCGTCCTTAAGAGTAAATTTAAATTAGCGTAGCGCTAAGCTATAGAGCTAGTAATAGTAGTAGAACTTAGTAACTTTCTCTAGGGTTTTCTCTTTAAAGTTATTATAGCTAGCATCCTTTAAGAGCTTAACTAGTCGCATAATAGCTAGGTAACTAAACTAGTAATAGAGTTATCTTAACTCTATCTCTATTAAGAATACTATTACTCTCTCTCTCTTATTTAGATAAAACTATAGATATCCCTATTTATAGAGAATAGAGATGCGTATCTTATCTTAGATAAACTTATCTATAGTATTATTAAAGTATATATTTAGCTTATCTATATCTATAAAGTATAATAAGAATAGTATAGGCGCCTTAAGTATTTTAAAGTTAATCTTTTTAATCTCTATAGAGACTTATATAGTACTAATAGATGCTATAGCCTTACTTTTACTAAACTTAATAGATATCTTTCCTACTATAGACGTATTTAATAGGACTATTAGGTCTTCTTATGTAAGTGCGAGATACTACTCCTTACTAATGGTAGATACGTTTGCCGCGCCTATGTCTAGTAGGATGCCTTGGTATATAGATCGCGTATAGCGGTCCTCGAGCAGAAACTGCGACGCTGGTGCTGACGGCGCGCCTCGGCTGTATATATTATCGCCAGAGATGTAATGTAAGAATGCCTAGTCTGCAAGGCATTGCTTCTTGAAGAACTGGTGTTTATAGTATTGCTGATCGTCGGCGCCATTATCGTTGCTATCCTCGCAATCTTCCTTTTCTCTCCAGCCTGTCTGATTGTACTGGCTGGCATGCTCACTACCTTCGTATTCTGCGAGGTGTACAGAAAAGTCAACAGGCGGCTGTCCTCCTGTAAAGTGACATGCAGAGAGAAACTGCGTGCGTGCAGCTTTGCGCTCATCGTCTGTGTGGTTGGTAGACCAGCAGCCTTCCTTCTGGCATACAAAGCACTTCTTCTTCCAGCGTGGCTTAAATCTATAGCTATTATTTAAGTGTTAATCGCCTTTCTAAAATGCGCCTCTACTTCCGCCTCTACCTTAGAATCTATCTTAGATTCTTCCGTTGCTACTATACTAGCGGTCTACGTAGTATTAGTTATCTTAGTCTACCTTAGTAAGATTAATAGAGGTAGTTATAGTAAGTAAGTTTTTAATTAAAGATCGTAGATCTCTAAATAGGACCTCGCACTCTAGAGATGGCCTATAGAGCGCCATCGTAAACTCTTTAACGCCTTAGTATGCCGTAATTATAGTAGTACGGAGCGCGTATTCCCCTACATACTACTAGCCAAGAGCCCTCTAACACAGCTAGAGCTTGTCTAGCATAATGTCAAGGACCTCATATAGTGTCTTATTAGGGTTCTCCCTACGGACTTTAACAAAGAATATTATCGTCTAGTTTACGTAGTAATAGCTATAGTTAACGTCTATATTAAAGTAGTTCTTAAGCTTTATATACATAGTTAGGAATATATCTATCTACTAGTTAATAAAGTAGAGGTAGTACTCCTATACATAACCTTCTAGAATCCGCGGGAAGACTATATAGAATTAACCTAGCTAGATGTCTGCGTAGTAGTAGATGCTATAAAAGATCTTTAGCTTATCGTCTAGGAGGTCATATAGCTTCCCTATATATTTCTTCTCGCGGTCCTATATCTTTATAAAGACATTAATTATCTTAGAATCCAATTTCGCGTTACTAAACTTAATTAGTAGAACTGCCTTATATAGGTCTATATCACCTAAGGGCATAATTAGAGGGACGCTTAGTCTCTTTAGACGTTATAGGTATACTAGCGTGTATTCATAGAATCTCTCGAAGTTATTATACGTTAAGGGAGGTTGATAACTTTAGGAACGTTAATCTGCCTAGTATCGATAGTCTACCTATAGTATTTATTTAATTATCTCCGCAAGCGGCTCTGCTAGTTATTATTCTTACTCTTAATTCTCTCTATCTTAGTCTCTTACTCTTATAGAGGTGTGGCTCTAGGCTCGAGTTGCCGCCCTTACTCTCGTTAGTCGTACGGATCCCGCAGTGTGTTGTCCTAGTAGCATCCGCTCTTATAGCATATACGCCGCTAACCGCTTGTCGAAGGCAGTAGATTAGAATTGCTTATCTAGCCACTTTAGATACTCCTCCTTATGCAGCAATTTAGCTACGGCTTCACTTAGTAGTATATTAACACGGCTAGTATACACGCCTTTAAACTAGAAGATCTACTTTAGTTCCTTAGTGTACGTCGCATACGCACGCTTAAATATTACTTAAGTCTAGCCTTTAAAGTTCTAATAGAACTCACTAAAGAGCTCTACGTCTGCTATAGGCTGGTCTGTGTAGTCTGCGATCGCACGCGCGATATACGTCGTTGCCGCAGTTGCGTCTACCTCGTCGTCTGGTGCTTCGATCTCATCATCCCAGATCTCTAGATTAATATAACGCCACTCTCTTACCTTAAGGTTTATAGTTCCTAGCAACTCCTCTCGTGTAAGCGTACAGCCTCTATTACTACTAGCCATTTCGTCCGCTATCTATTATTATTAACGCGGGCTATGCTAGCTGCGGTCGCCAGTGATGCGTCGGTAGTCGTAGATTATTAACAGGTGCCTTGCTAGCTAAGTTCGCCAGGGACTCGTCGGTAGTCGTGGGTTGTACACGGGTCAAGCAGCAACTAGATAGGGGTTAGTGCGTATATAGACTGCGTCTTAGAACGCTCTAATATAGCTAGAATAGTTAGTCTTAAGCTAGATAAGACGCCTAATATAGCTAATAGTAAACTTAGTATAGATAACTCCGCCGCTAATATAGGTGTCTAGGGAACGCGCAGGGTTATAGAATTTATCTCTTCTAATCTAACTATCTATAACTACTATATAATTACTAATTAGTATTAGTAGGCCTTATATAATTATATAGGTAATAATAACAACAAGGTTCTTTTTATAACTTAGTATTAGTATAATTTATCTATAAACGTAGGTGCTACGAAGGTATACCTGAGCTCGGCGCGAGCCGGACCGAAGTAGGATTGAGTCGGCTCGTGGGCGAGTATTGCGCAGCCAACGTCTCTACCGATACTCACGATGCGACACGTACGTTATTAATAATTATATTATAAGGTATTATAGCATACTATAGTTAATTATTAGTAATAGAGATAAGCTCTTTACTTTTAACTTTTAGATAGTATTACTTACTATAATTAATACTAAAAGGAAGCTATTAATAGCTTATTATCTAGAAATAGATAGATAAATAGAATAAATAAATTATATAATAAAAGCCTATCTATAGATCTATATTAACTACTAGTAGAATAACTAGGTTTTACTATTACCTATAGTATAGATAGCCTATAATAATAAGCTTTTAGAGTCTATAGGATAGACTCTATCCTACGTAAACTATAGGAGATATCTAAATCTCTTTATACGTATACTACTAAGCCTAAAAATAGAAGTAGCTATCGCTATAGCTAATAAGCTAAAGTTAGTATATAAATTACTATAACGCGAACTTAAAAAGGTATAACGCTAAAGTATTTTATATATTAATAAGAAACGAAAAATAGCACTTTAGCTAAAGAGGGGGGATAAAGTCTATTTACTTACGAAGAACCTTTATACTATATAACTTAGTAAAGGACTTAATAATATTAAAGTTAGACTATTTTTAATTCTTAACTAGAAGGGACTAGTTAATTATATACTTAATCTTTTACCTAATATAAAGATATATCTAAGATTCTATATTAGTAAGTTAGAATTAGTAGACCCTAAAATACTACTTTAGAAAACCTTCTATTATAAAATAAAAGAAGAAAATAAATTTAAAGTTAAGAGAATCCTTATATATTAAATGTAAAGTAATAATAAAAAATATCTAGTTAAATAGTTAGGCTACTCTAAAAGTAATAATACCTAAAAATTAGATATAAATCTTATAAATTACTACTAGCTACTTACGTAGTATTATACGAAGCACTTAACTACTTATTAAAAGTAGGATCTCTATTTAAGAAAGTTAGCGTAAAAGTACTCTAATCTAATATAGAAGTACTAGGTATTATACTATCTTTAAGAAGACGTACCTCTTAGTTAATATTATCTACTACTTCTAGCGCTTTAATCTCTTCTATAAATTTTCCTAACTTATCTATCTACTACTATTTATAATGCTTTAGCACTTTTCTTTATTTACGAAGACAATTCTTCTTCGTACGTGCCGCTAATAGAGTATCTAATACTACTGCCTCTACTATATTAGCCTTAGACTCCTATTATTCTAAGTAAGCTAGCTCCTAGTCTAACTAAGAAAAGTCTAGTAAGGGAACCTCTACTAGCACGCACGACTTCACACTATTGCGATAATAATTCCTACATTCCTTCTTTAACGATAATATACGACACTCTAGATTCTTTTTTACGTAATATTAATAAGTAACTATAGCTATCTAATTAATACTATTTATATAATCGCCTAGAGTATAATAATAAGTAATACTATAGGAAACTATAGGGTTAGTTTATAAGAATATAAAATAGAGAAGAGAGAGGTAGTATTATAAATCTAAGAAGATAGGGTATAGTAACCTATATATAAAAGTAATAAAAGAGTTACTTTATATAAGTTAAGTAGATAGCTAATCTTTAAAAACTAATAAGTAGCGTTACTTTATAGCTTACGTAATTTTATAGTCTTAGTAGAAAGCTATTATAAGATAAGTTATATATATTTTATAATATTCTATAATATTCTATAATATCCTATAAGGTATTACGTATAAGATATATAAGATCTTATAGAATATATAAAATATTAAATTATATTTTCTAAGTAACGTACCTCACGGGTTCGTGCACCACACAGGTGTTACGACCCGAAGTCAAAACGCTTACGACCACGCCGCAACCACGCCGCAACCACGCCGCACGAGCAAGACCAGGATAGCGATCCTGCAAAACGCTGACTGTCAGCAGTCACGTGACCAATCACTGCGCTAAGGACTATCACTAGGAGCGCTTATAACTACCGCAACTATTGCTAGAAGTGCTTATAACTATTATAACTATCGCTAGAAGTTATACCCTACTATTATTAGGAGTTACTATAACTATTATATAAGTATATAGCTACTAGATAGTATACTCTTATAGTTACTATATTTAACTTTAAAATCTAAGAATTAGTACTTAATTCTTAAACTCTTAAGTTATTTATTAATCTTTATATTATGCTTAACTTATCTTATCTATTACGCGCCTAGCTTATTTTTAAGAATTAACCTTAGGACCCTCTAAGAATAGACCTTTACACTTTAAATACTCTTAAAATAAGCGACGTAATAATAGACACCCTAGATACGACTATAGATGCTACCTATACCTTAGTACGTAGTAATAAGCCTAATTTATACTATAGTAACTATAGTAAGTTTAAAGCTTAGCTACTCTAAGTTAATAGATACCTCTATATTAAAGGAAATAGAATTAATAATAAAGATAAAGTTATATAGGCTACTACCTTCCTTTATAGTAATATAGAGAAGTAGGTTAACTCTATCTTATGCTAATATATAGATAATAACGTTAATAACTAAGATAATATTAACCTTATTAATAACTAGAACGCTTTTAAAGCTAAGATAAAAGAAGTCTTTTTACCTTTTAAGAAATTAGTAGTTATAGAATAGAAGATTTAGAGGCTTAAATAGACTAGATCTACTACTAATTATATAACTAAGTTTTAATAATACTCTATAATTATTAACTAGAATAATAACGCTTTAATATAGATATATTAATAAGGTCTTAAGCTAACTATACGTAAGGAACTTATATAAAATAAATCTAACTTTAATATACTTAATAAATTTATAAATAAAGCTATTTAAATTAATAATAAGTTATATAAGCTTATATTAGAGGAAAAACTATTTAACTAAGAAACTTATATCTAAGAGCCTATAAATAACTAACTAAGACACTAGCCTTAATATTCGTACTCTAATTAAGAACGTTAGCGAAGCTACGTATCTTAAGTCCCTAGTATATACGCTACGAATAGCTACAAGCCTATATACCTTAATAATATTAATAAGAGACTAGATTAGCTAAAGTTTTAGCGTAATAAGAGTAAGAAGCTAATTACTTACTATACCTATAGTAAAGTAGGCTATATAGCACGGGACTATTATAGTAAAAATAAAGTTATATAATAAGTTAACGTACTTAGAAAGGCTAGTAAACTAGCTAATAAATTATAGGAAGTTATTACAAAACCTATAATTAAATACTAAGTAGATAATAGAGAAGATATTCTTAAAGAAATTAAGAACCTTACTATTATAAGAACTAAATGCCTAGATAACTCGCTCGTATCTAATAAGGAGTATAATACACTAGAAGAAGACGTAGGAGAACTACTACGCACTAAGCACGATAAGATAGCTACGTTTAAGGAGAAATATTAACTAAGTACGCCCTACGTAAGTCTACTAGAGATAGAGTTGCTATTACTATAGATTAATAGCTTACTCTACTACCTTAATAAGGAACTAGTAGACTACGCTATAGAAACCCTAAATATTTTATAAACTATATAATAGCACTTCTATAATCTAGCCTATAAGATTAATTAAGATTAAGAAAATATTCTTCTAAAGATCTAGAAGTTCCTACTAATACTAAAGAATCTCTAATAGGTTAAATAAGCACTATAAGTATAGAATAAACCTATAGTTACACCTTTTAATAAAGATATCTAAGAAATAACTCTATACGCTATAGAATTAGATAGCTAGATAGTTAAGATTCTAGAACTAGACGTTTAAGAGTTCATATAATACTCTTAGAATAATAAGCTATTATAAGCTAAAGAAGTAGAAAAGTAATAATTATAAAACTAACCTTAAGGCAAATAAAAGATTAACTAGATAAGCTAAGATACTATAGTCTAGTACTAGTATAATTCTTATAACCCCTATTATACTAAGTTATTATAGACTAATTATACGTACGACTTCTATAAGACCTATTACTTAGAAAAGAAGAGATCTATATAGTCTCTAAGGAGAGTGTATAGATTCCCTAAGTATAAGGTAGAATAAGATATATATATTAAAGACACATACCTAAAGCACCTATAGAATAAGTGCGAGAATACTTATTTCCCTAGTTATAAAGACCTATAAGACATTATCTAGATATAAACTATATATAAGACACGATACGTCGACGACTCTATCTACGAATGTAAAGAGCACGACTAGTAAATATGCCTAAGTAGCGTATGCAATAAGCACTATAATACGAAAGAATTCTATAGATTTAGAACTAAGTCTTTTTTAGACTAGTAAATAGCTAAGAAGACTTAGCTAAGAAGATTAATATAGTAAATCCCTTAAGACTTATTAAGCTACTAGTATAGCTTAATAGAGTATAGATGTATACTTTAGTAGATTTAGAATTAGAAGTAAACTATATTTTAGCGCACGTAGTAGACAAAGCTAGACTTTAACTATTATAGAAATATTAGTTATACTTATTATAGGTTACTAATAGATAACTAATACTAAAAGAAAGTAAGATTATATATAAGGTTACTAACGTAACGCTTAGTATCTAAGAGTACTAGGAAAGGATAGATCTAGACGTCTTTAGACTAGCTACCTATAATATTATATTAGGACTTCTTTAGCTATAAGAATATAACCTATAGATTAACTAGAAGTTAAAGAAGTTCTTATTTAAGTGCTATAGACTAGACGCAACTATAAGCTAGCTTACGCATTAACTAATTTTAATAGTAGATAAAAGGAAAGTTTATAATATTACTAAAGAATAGTAAACTTTATATAAGAATAGCCTTAAGATATAAGAGTTTAACTTAATAAATACTAGTAAAATACCTCTAGATTAAGAAGTTAGAGTTTTAAAGAAATATATAACTTCTAATATCTTAAAAGAGTATAAAGAATTTAAGCACCTCTTTATAAAAGTAGTAGATAATAAAGCTTTACTAAAGTATTAACTCTAAAATTATAAGATTATTCTAGAAGAAGAGAAAACTTTACCTATTAGGCTAATATATTAACTATTAGAGATAGAACTTAAAGCGCTAAGAAAGTAGCTAAATAAAGACCTAAAGAAAGAATATATTAGGCCTTCTACGTTATTAGTAGAATTTCTAATACTCTTTATACTAAAGAAGAAGAGACTACTAAGAATATATATAGACTATTATAAGCTTAATAATATTATAGTAAAGAATTAATACTTACTACTAAATATTATAAAACTTTAGAATTAATTATCTTAAGTAAGAATCTTTATAGTAATAGATTTATAAGATAGATACTACCGTATTAGAATAAAGAAAAGTAAAGAATAGAAGATAGTATTCTAAATAAGATATAGATACTATAAATATACTATTATATCTTTTAGGCTTATAAACGCCCTAGTAATATTTTAGGAACTTATTAATAACGTATTAAGAGCTTACTTAGATATCTTTATTATTATATACTTAGATAATATCCTTATTTACTCTAAGAATAAAGAAGAATATATTAAATATGTCTATATAGTGCTAAGGTGCCTAGACTAGTTTAACTTATAACTTAAGCTAGAGAAATGCGAATTTTATAAGAAAGAGGTCGCTTTCTTAGAATATATCATAGGAGCTAATAGAGTACGTATAAGCGAAGAAAAGATTAAAGTAGTTAAGAAATAGCTACTACTAAAGATAGTTAAGGAAATATAATTCTTCTTAGAATTCTTAAATTTTAATTAATAGTTTATTAAGAATTACTCTAAAATTACTATTCTATTAATAAAACTTATAAGAAAAGATATACTATTTATATAGAGTAAAGAAGTAGAAGACGCCTTTTAGATACTTAAGAATATAAGTATAACGCTACTATACTTCTATATATTCTAATTAGGGCAACCCCTACGCTTTAAGACTAACTTATTAGATCTCGCACTAGAAGGATGTGCTAGCTAATTATATAAAGGCTAATAGTATCTTATAGCCTATTATTTACGTAAGCTTTTAGGACTAAAGGAGAACTATAATATTTATAATAAGGAGCTATTAGCTATTATTACTTACTTAAAGTATTAGAGAGTATACGCTAAGAGTTACTTAGAACTTATAATATTCTTAGATTATAAGAACTTAGTTATATTTATAACTACTAAAGTACTTAATAAATAATAAGTTTAATAGTTATAGGAATTAGGATAATATAAGTTTAAAATTATATTTATACTAAGAAAAGATAATAGTAAGGCTAATACTCTTAGCTATAGATATAATATTATAGAAGTAAAGATAATTAATAAATCTATAATACTTATACGCTATAAAGATAGATTATTAGAACTAGTAAAGACGCTAAACCTAGTTATATAAGTTACTAATAAGGTACTAGAAGAATTATAAGAAGTAATTATTAAGTAATACTATAATAACCTTATATATAGTTACTTTAGTATTACTTAAATAATAGAACTTATTAAGCGAAATTACGAGTTTCTATATATAAAGGATAAGATTATCTCCTTTATTACTAAATACGCAGACTATTAGAAGAATAAATATAGTACCTACGCACCCTATAGAGAAATGTAAGCAATAGAGCTACCTAACACACTATAGTTAGACATCTCTATAGACTTTATTATAGGCCTACTAGTCTTAAGAGACCCTATTACTAAAGTATTATATAACGCAATTCTCGTAGTAGTTAATCGTTTTACGAAGTAAGCTAAGTATATCGCCTTTCGCAAAGATTTCACGGCGGTATAACTTACGTACGTTATTAATAATCGTGTTATAAGGTATTACGGCATACTAAAGTTAATTATTAGTAATAGAGATAAGCTCTTTACTTTAAACTTTTAGATAGTATTACTTACTATAATTAGTACTAGAAGGAAGCTATTAATAGCTTATTATCTATAAATAGATAGATAAATAGAATAAATAAACTACATAATAAAAGCCTATCTACGGATCTATGTTAACTACTAGTAGAATAACTAGGTTTTACTATTACCTATAGCATAGATGGCCTATAATAATAAGCTTTTAGAATCTACAGGACAGACTCCGTTCTACGCGAACCACGGGAGACACCCAAATCTCTTTACACGTACATTACTAAGCCCGAAAATAGAAGTAGCTATCGCTATAGCTAGTGAGCTAAAGTTAGTACACGTGTCAGATAGCAGGTGTTGCTGTCAGAAAGAAGGCTATCTAGCAGGCAGTTTTAGTATCGGTGTCGATTACAGCCATGTTAGCTAACCCGCCTCGATCCTACTTCGGCCTTATTTGCACGAGAGCATATACATCGTAATAGCACTATTATTAAGAATATACATAATAAATAATTATCTATTCTATAATATATCTTATCTAATCTAATAATTAAGAGTCTTACTACCTCTATAATAAGCGGCGAACTACTAAAATAGTAGTAAATTAGAGCTAGAGGGACGCAATAGTTATTCTGACTAATTTAAGTAATTAGATCCTCTAGTACTACTAACTTAAGCTAAAGTGCTAATTATAGAATATTTAGCCTTTAGTAGACCCTAAAGAAGTACGACTCTAACGTATATAACTAGAGGTCCCGCTATCTCTAGATATCTCGCAATATAAACCTTTAACGAATACGAGTAATCCCTTAACTAGATTATTATATACTATTAGAGCTAAGAGAAGTAGCGCATAAGGAGTAGCATAGGATATAATAAATACATTAATAACTACCTTATAAAACCTTATAATACTAACGCGAATATTAGATCTCTTAAATAAGAGATAAGAGGTATATAAGAAGAATCGCGAAGATTATAAGCTCCGCCTTAAATTATATAAGATACTTAAAAAGGACTATTAAGAAGAGAATAATAAAATCTTAAAGATAGTTAAATATATTTTTATAACTATAATACCTTATCTATAACTTAGTTACTACGTAGAAAATAGAATGCTGCGCGAATAGATAACCTCCCTCTAAGATATAGTTAGAGTAGACGTAGATAAAGAAAGGGCGCGAGTACGAGAGAGATACTACGCCGCACTTAGGCTAATACGAATAACTATAAATTAGAAGATATAGCTAAGTAAATATAATTAAGTAGTAACTTAAGCTAAGACCCTTAAGATAGCTAAGGTTATATAAATATAAGCTATAATAGATAACTTCCTAGACTCTATATTAAAAGTAGTATTAACCTAGACTATAGAGTTCTAAGAGCTAAGATATAATAAGAAAGCTATAAATAGGAAAAGAATAATAAAACTCTTCTATAAGTTTATAAGCCTTTATTATCTATTAAGAGGGAAGCTAAAGAGCGCCTTCGCAGTAGGAGACTTATACACGGCAAGCGGTGAATCTAACTTAAATATATAGAGGGACGCCTCTAGTGTAGAAATAAGAGCGCTATCTAATAATAAAAATTAAGGCTAGGGAAACCCTAGGCTATTAAATAAGCGAAAGATAGATAGTTAGAGTACTAAAACTAAGTAGTTCCTAGAGAGGAATATAGCGATAGCTAGAGATATATGTCCTGCCTATAAATAGCGTTATAAGATATCTAACTACTACTATGTGAATATAGCTAAGGCACCTAAGTAGTTTAAGCTAAATTAAGGCGTTATAAAACTAGTATAGTATAAACTTAAATATAATACTAACTTATAAAGAATAGTATAAGAAATAAACCTAGAAATAAAGTAACTATACCTAATTATAGTATTACGCTTAATTACACTCTATATTAAGATATCTTAAACTCTAGACTATACTATTAATTAACTAGATAGGCGCGCGATTATAAGACTAGAAGAGAGTATAATAGAAGTAGTATTAAGCGTAAGCTAATAAGAATATCTATTAAAGGATATATTTATTCTAGACTCTAGCTTAACTATATATATCTATAATAATCTCTTAAGGCTTAAGGACGTACGCCTATTAGTAATAGGAGATTATATCTAGGCTAGAAATACAAGAGTCTAGATATAAGAATATAGAAATATTCTTATAATAACTAAAGGTATATAAGAAGAATATACTCTTTACTTAGATAATATAGTATAGTGTCTAGATTTTCTCTATAGCCTAATATTATTTAATCTACTTAGAAGATAAAGTATATAGTAGGAAAATAGAGAAGACCTAACTAGCCTTTAATAATAGAATAGATTAATTATTACTACTCTATTAGAATAATACGGCTAATAGGTCGTTGGGAGCCTAGCAGAGCTAGCTACAGCCTTCTATGTGCGTATAAATCGAGCTAAACGACGATCGTAGAGGGCGACAGCAATGCTGTAGCATAAGCGCCTTAGCCACCCTAGACCTTTAGCTATTAAACACCTCGTATAACAATCTAAGGGGGTGAAGATTATAGGCATTACTATAGTATAATGCGATGCATATAGTAGATTAAAATTAAAGCGCTAAATACGTAAAGCTCTAAGGTTAAATAATAAAGGCCCTAGTAAGAGGATTACTATTAACTTTTATAAATATAAAGTAGGCAGCATTATAAAAAAAAAGAATTAAATGCTAATTACCTACTAATACTTCTAATATATTTAAGACTTCTACTTTAAAGATAATAGGCTAGTATACTTAATTATTTACCTACTAGGCCTCTTTATCTAATTTATAAAGAAATAATTTAATATTATAGTTAAGGTTACTAAGATAGATAATAAAATCGTTATAGTTAAGTAAGAAGTTAAGAGATAGTATACGTCCCTATTAATTAGAATCGAGCCTTCCGCTCTAGATATATAAGCATAGAATAGAGGAGCTAAACGCTTAGGGGGTGTGATAAAAGAGAAGGCACGCGCAATTTAACTAGATGCGAATCTTCTATAGGAACTCTAGCTAGAAATTACTAGAGCGGCAGTATACCTATATAATTGAACCCTAAATTATCTAAATAAGTGGAAATCGCCTTATAAAATATTCTTTACGCGCGTAGCTACTATAAATAGTATAGTTACTAGACCCTAAAGACTAAATTAAGCTTATCTAAGAGTATATAGGTGCAAAGCCTTTATAATAATAGATAATACCTACTAAGAAAAGTCTAGGCTATAAAGGCTAGACCTAAAAGCCTAGATTAGGTATCTTATAGGATATTAGTTAACTAATATCTACTATATTTAGATTCTATCTATAGCTAAAATAATTAGCACCTATAATATAGTATTTAATAAAAAAGTAGTCTTTAATAGTAAAACTAAAAACCTAATAGATAATCTAATATATAATACTCTAGAGGAAATTATAACTTAGGTAAAGATAATTAAACTCCTAAGTACTTAGAGCTAATAACTAGAAATAGAAATATTCTATAAGAACGATATAGTGTAGGAGGAGACTCCGCGTAGACAATAAACTAGATACCACTAAGGGAGGAAAGTTATAGAGGTATAGCTAACGCCGCTACTAACTTCTCTGCTAGTAGCCTTTCTTATTTAAGAAGAAGTAAATAATAATAATAAGATAAGACTATCTAATTAGGCTATATTAATAACGGTCCTATAGGCAGCCGCCTTTATAGTAGGCACTAAGGCTAGACATTTTAGTTAACACAAAGGTAAGCTAATTAATAAAGCTTAGCTAAAACGACTAATAGCTAAAGGGATTAAACCCTATCGCAACTAATTACTATTATTACCTATAGCATACTTAAAACTAGAAGAACACCTACTCTACGAAATATTTAAGGAAGTAGAAAGAACGCACCTTAAAAGCTATAAGTAAATAAAATTATAGATTAAAATCCTAGCGTCACCCGTTAAATAAGTAGGATAGTAGATACTAGATTATATATAGGTTTATACGTATAAACTTAACAAACACCACCGCCTCAATAAATACAAGGCAAGACTTGTAGCGAGAGGAGACCAGCAACGCGATATTACAGCCCAAGACACGTACGCAGCGACATTAGCAGGCCGCTTATTTAGGATACTAATAGTAATTACTACTAAATTTAATCTTAAACTAAAGCAATACGACGTTATAAATATATTTATACACGTAGTAATTAATTAAGAGATATATATAAAGATGCCGCGAGGATATTAGAAGCCTAGTACTCTACTTAAGGTATAGAAGGCACTATACGGCCTCTATATCTCGCTATTACTCTAGTAGAAAGAGTTTATAGTAACCTTAGCCTAAATTAGATTTAAATAAGTACTATAAGAGCTATATTATATAATTAAGGATAGAGTAATTATCTTTTTCTACGTAGATAATATTATAATCGCGTATTACTTAAAGTAATAATAAGAAGTAATAAAGGCTATTAAGCTAATATAGAAGAAGTATCTATACACTAGAGAAGACGACCTTTAGTGGTTCCTTAGTATAGAAGTAATACGCGACTAAACTTAGAGGATAATTTAGCTATTATAAGCTATATACGCTAATAAGATTAGCTAACTAACGAGCTAATAAGATATAAGATATAATACGCTAATATTAAGTATTAAGCTTAAA